>JBBPLN010000528.1:0-18307 GCA_038089815.1 Sutorius eximius | reverse complement strand
TTTGCCCTGGCCCAGCTGACCAAGGGGAAGTATTACCACCACCAGCACCACCAGCACTTTCGACTGGCAAGGGCATGGACCAAATAGTGTCGAACCACTCAGCCGAGAATATGGTGTGGATTTGCGAGCAACTTGGCTGGCTCCCAGCAATGGAGATGAGCGGAAAGGGAGTATCTGCCTCGGGGGTGAGGTCTGTGCCAAATGGCATGTCGAGGGTAGGTTTGTACATGTCGAATTCTTGGTCGACAACTCCTGAACCCAAGGTTTTTTATACGGCAGGCTCTGTCGTGCTGTACAGAAGATTCGGATGTCCGGATATCAGCCCGGTCATGAGGGTGGAATCATCCAAGCCATTGTTCATTAAAATGAATATGCCAACCTGGTAGACGCCCGGTGCGTTAGTGCATATAACCTCCGTGAAACCATTGCAATTTGCTACCCTTTACCCAAGCGCGCACAGGAGGGATGAGAGTTTTGTGTGCCCCAACGCATACAGATACCTTGAATTTATCGTTGTACATCTCGATCATTCCATCCCATTATTCTGTCATGGATAGCTCACTCCAGATTCATGTTCATTGCTGGCTTGGGGGTAACTGCATTTCAACCCAATAGTTCTCCTATTAATTGATGCTGCGGTTGGATCTCGTTCTGATGACTGCTTACTGTTCTATCACAAGATTGACAATTTCTGTATATTTACATTACCTTCTAAGCGAAAGAAGGTGGCGAATTTAGTAACCAAGTGCATGTGCACACAGGCACAGAAGCCAGTGTGGCTATGGCCAAAACACTGCGGGGCAAACAGCTTTACCACTTGCATGAACTTGAGAATGACATTGAACATCTGAGCGGCCCAATTGGCCCCACCCATTGATCATATGCCTGAGTAGTATTTTGCTGGTGGAACAGAGAAGGGTCCCAGTGATTGTGCCATGGATGAAGTCATACCGTGGAGTTACAATGAATATGGTACATACTGTAAATGCTAACCTTGTGACCAGTCCGGTGCACGATCGCCACTTATCTGATACTACATAGCAGGCTTATCACCCACTGCCTCACTTCCAAGAGTTTCAACAACCACCAAGCTGTGTATGGTCAAAGTTCGGGGCCACGGTAATTAAGCCGTGAAACTTAGCCAGTCGGTCGGGAGCTGCATGTTTCTAAAGTTGGCATCTGCATGTGTTGTATGGGGGCTGAAGCGCTGACGCGGCGCTCCAGTTAGGAATAGCGGTCCGAACTTTGAGCGACCGGGCCCTCGGAGACGGCAGCACTAAACGAGGTGAGAGCCACCAATAAGATGCTAATCTCCAGCTATTTGGGCGACTCGTGGACTACCATTTTCTAACACACTGTTGTTTGCATCATCAATCGACATCCCCGGCACGCACACTGCTTATCTTCCAAAACCTCCCCCAGTACGACTGGAGTCGATGGGATTTGCAGATGCCACACTTAACCGCCCTTTGATCTTTGCATATTGTGCTAATTTGTTTTGTTCCCCCACTGAGTACGTTAGTACGAGGAGTTGCTCTTCATACATGATACTACCCATTGAGAGGTCTGGTGGCTAATGGACGGTCTTGGATGCCGAATAGGCTTTTGTTTCATCGGATCGAGTCGGGTCGAATACATCAGACCCCAGTTCATGAAAGAGAACTCTTCAAGATATCAGGCATCTTGGAGCCGAATTTATGACGTGGTGGGTTGCAGCCCGAGCTGTGCTAGTGAGGGAAATAGGGCTGAGCAGGACATTCGATCCCAATACGAAAACCCCTCCAATTGGAGGTGAAGACTCGCTTGGCTTGCTCACCCGAACCACGTGAGGATGAGTGACTTCCGAGGAGAACCACACAACTGAACCATTCTAACCCATCAGAGTATGACAGTATTAGACAGTGAGATTTTGTAGCAAACATCTGTCAAGTGTTCCGTGAATATCGAACGCATACAATGGGGTAGAGATTTGAGGTTGATAGTTTGTTGGGACTATCGACTGCAGAGCAGATCAAGGAGTGAAGCCTTAGCTGAGCGACGCACACCGGATGGGACCTGAGGGTGGGTGCGAAATACGAAGGAGAAGGGGCTATATTCTAGGAAAGTCACGTGCCGCGACTACTCTATACGTATTTCGTGGGAATGTGCTGCTCGTTGGGATACGTGAAGCTACTGTGTCGCCTGCCAGCAATTGACACTAATGGTGATATCCAGCTGCGAGTTATGAATCATGCTCGGTACATTTCATTTATGTTTCCTTCTTTCCTGACCTCTGTTCAGGTGCGGGATCCTATCACGGTTATCCCATCATCAATACCATGTTTTGCTCGTCCCCATGCAGGTCGTATGCGGTGTTTGCCAGCTAAATGATTTGAGGCTGGATTAATCTGGTCAAATTACTTGTATGGTATCGACTATCGTTTCTCTGTGGTAAGGATTCAGCATTAGCAATTCATTTCAGCGCGCACACATGATATAATAATACAGGATGGGGGAAAGGAACTTCCAATCTAAGCACCGCATAGCCATGACTGTGCTACTCATCCCCTATATCTTTTACGGCCCTGCTTGTGTGGCACCTGAAGAACATTGGTGTCGAGAACTTTTTTTTGATATGCAGAGATACTGACCATTACGCTTCATCGATGTCGTGTGTCTCACCAACCCCTCGGGTCTCGTGTATGATTTACCGCAATTGGGACATATGAATCGAATACCCAGATGGATGGATTGGATGTGCCTTGCGATATTTGCCCATTGCGAACTATGGGAACAACCTATCCATGGGCATTGGACAATCCTTCGCTGAGGATGCTTATGGCCGTGTATGCGAAGGTGGAATCTGATGGACTTGACTGAACCATCCAACGGGAGGGTGCAATGCGAACCGTCCGCGAGCCCGCAGGTCGATAGCGGTACAGCAACAGGGACAGAAGGAAAGGCTGGTATCGCCAATTCAGGTGTAGACCCATCATGTGAGGCGTCGTTCTCGTCAGATGCTTCGTGCACTTGGACTGGTGGGGAAGTCAGCACGATGGTCATTGGCACATACTGATATTACCGGTTGACAGCAGACCTTCAACTTGAAGGGCCACTGACTCGTCAGTATTGGGGTCATTCTGGATCGTTGTGTGGGGCTGACTCCAGACTGTGAAGGCCGGTGCGAACAGTGCGATACTCTGAGCAGGAATAGGGTTTGTACTCTGCAGTGCATCGAGGCCTCCCGGTGTTTGGACTGATGGGGAATCAGTAGGGCAGCTGTCGGCCATATCAGTCGTACCAGCTGTGGCCACTTCGACTGGAAGAAATGGCGGAAAGATGAACCACTCAGCACTGGGACTAGTTGGGGTCATATCGTAGGTCTGCGGGGGATTTGGCTGGCTCCCAGCGATGGAGCCAAACAGAAAGGAAGAGGTATCTGTCTCAGGAATGGGGTTCATACTCAAAGGTATATCGAAGGTAGGTTCGTACATGTTGGACTCTCGAATCAAGGACCCTCAAATTCAAAGGTTTTTATACACTGCTTCTTTTGTGACGTATAGAAGTTCCATGATGTTCTGATACTCTATGCCAGCGCAATGGCGAAGGCAGCATATTTCACAGGTCCAAGCCAGTTTTGGAGCTAAGATGGCCGTTCCAAACACGTGAGTATCCAATACATTATTGCAATATATTCACCGTGAAACCATTTCTATTCCCTTTCACAGACAAATGTACGTACGAGGGAGTACCGCACAAGGGAGCGCAGATGAGAGTGTCGGGTGCATCACGTTGGGACCCTGCACTCTCCCGACGTATACGGATGTTTTGAATTTGTGCGGCCCATCTTTGATTCATTTTAATTTGTAACCATAATTCTGTTGCGCGTGGCTGTTCTTGTTCTCTGTTCAACGGCGCCGAGGCCAGCCACGATGATGCCCAATCTCAGAGTTTAACTGATCATGCTGTAGTTGAATTCCATTCCGATGGCGGTTTTATCGGTGTCCATTTTCCCTGCAGAACGTCCAAAGGTGCCAATACTGTTGGGACTAAAGGTTGTTCACTCAAAGCCTTCCAATTGGCTGCACGCAAGTTATGGGCACCGACATGATCGCCAAATCGTGGTCCATTTTTTCGGGATAGCTAGGGATCAGTATGGAAATAAGAACAAGGATCGTATTTTAGGAAATTTACATAAAACCTATTTCGTCCTCTAACAGGTGGTGGCCGTGGACGCACGCTGACGGCTGACCCTTGCTCTTGTTCCACATTTATTCGCGCCTTGTTACCTCTTGGGCTTGTATGTCACTTTGATCGCTTAGATGCGTAGAGATGGAAACTCACCTTCGTTCCTGTCAAATTTGCTTGATTTGGTAAGTAGTGTAGGAACTTTCGCGTGCCGATGTACATGTATATATATGTCGGTGGTTCTCATGTCTCCCCGTTCGAGGGGAGAGCAGATATCCTCGGTGAATAAGTGCAATAAGCGGTTGATACTTGTAGTTCGTGTCCGCTTCTCCACGCAGCCGAGACAACTGCTTTAAACACTGTTTGAAGCCGAGATAGAAGCGCTTCCGTAAGATCTAGAAAAAAAATAAGATGAACCCGTTAGTGTTGGGTGTCGCGTACCACGTGCGTGGTCAAACATGTAATCGGCGAAACGCGAACTCAATACATTCAGAATTTCAGGCCCATGTCTACTGAGCATACATAAACTCTGGGATGAGCGTAACTGAGCCAGGGAACTTGAGCTTGGCGACATTTGCATGATACTACAGTGTGCTCCTGCCACATGCTGTATGAAGGCACTGCGGAGCTCGGATCACGACACATGGCCGACGGAACGGCCATACCAGAGGGGAGCATCGAATCAGCGGCGTGTGTAAACGTTAGTCGTCACCCACCGGGACCATACATAGGGTCGATAACATGTGGGGAGTCCAAATGGGTCTGCGCATGCAACGCGGGGGTATTACTGATCGGTGTATTCGTACCTAGTAATAATTCTTTCGGCATGTCGACATGTCAGACTCTAAACGGATTCACGGCGGAGATCACCTTTGTTTTGAAAAAGGTGTTCTAGGCTGATCATTCAGTGGGATGGCGAAATGGTCTGGAGCACTCTGAAGCGGTCCCAGACGAATTCTCGTCATTTTCGTTGCCGAAGGACTTTTTTCGCCTTTTTGGGTCAACTTTGTCCAATCACAGCTCTCCTATGGTCCACGACTACGAGAGAGTCGTGAAGCAGTACTAACGTCACAATCTGTTGAAGACAGGAGAGTCAGGGGCGGAACCACATGACTGCTAGTGGAGATTGTCACAAATAATCGCACCGCTAGGTATTTGGTGATGATACCGATTCTTCAACATATAAGATTTACTGTTTGTGCCTCATAGTGCCCAGTATCCTTGTACGATACGTTCGATACGTACGAGTGGTCCGATTCATACCAATGTGCTGTCGGCTGGGCGCACGCTAGTGACAGGGGTGTTGCCCGACCCTGGGCGATGGGATGGTATCTTCAACGTCTGGGTATGCCACGCTGACTCGTCGCTGAGGCTTGCGCCGCAACTCGGCGGTGGAACGATGACTGACTCTACAACGGCAATGGCACCACGCATGTCAGGGTGGGAGGGGCGTGGGTGTGGAAGTTGCAATCAGTGACGTGCAAGGGCAGGCACGCGTGCGATTTGGGATGGGCACATGCTGGGGACGTGGAGCAAGGGGACTGACCGTAGCGTTAAAGAACTTCTTGATCAAAAAAATTACATAAAACTTGGCCAAGGCTGTGTGCCCCGGGCGTGCGGCAGCATATCAGAACAGGTCAGCCCTGGAAGGAACACGTGTGATATAATTTAGTCTCAGAGGTCCCGAGCCCCGCCGGGCACTACAGCTATGTTGCTTTCGGGCGCGGTTGTCCCGCCGGCGCATTTCCTCCCCGGTTACTTCAAGGATCAAGGTGTGCTCGAGCTTTTTTAACTCGCCAATAAAGATCATGGTCACCACAATAACTTTCGTTATCAGGTGTGTTCTGCCGACCTTCACTTCTTGTAGTAGTCGCTCGACCGACCCTTTTTTTTATAGCCCGGTGTCAGCTATGTTGCTCTTGCAGACTTTGCAGTGGATAACGTACATAAACCATTTTAGACTGTTTTTCTCCCCTCAAAGGCCGTTAGCACAGAATGCAATATTTTTTATCTTGTCTGTTGGGAGCACCTTGCAAACCCTGGCTGCCTCGAAGTCGGTGCCATCAACGACATGTGCGATACGCGAACTGTGACCTGCAAGCGCAGATCGAGTGTATGTCTCCGCGTGATGAGTAAGTCCCGGCCCAGGTTGTGATAAGTCCGCACAGGTAGCTTGTCTTTCTCTCGTAAGACGATAGCGTCAAATTCGAGGGTGAGGCTAAGCCTGTGTCAACGACCATCAAACCCATTTCTGTAAGTTATCCGTATTGGGAGCCCAGGCATTTTCCGGACACGATTTCTCCGACGCGTTTCAGGTTCCTAGAACGGCAAGTGAGAGACAATACACTGCCAAGACCCTTGATGCATCTGTTGGCTTGGATTCCGGGTGGAAAAACTTTAATGGCTCCAAGAGGGTAAAAAGGTGGGCACGGTCGACCCAGGTCGAGACGGTGTTAATTAGTACCCATAGATTCCGGTTATCGATACAGTGAGCAATAGTCCTTTGCATACCTCTCCTTCCTGATGGTGATAACGGTTATACTGGCTTTGCATTGTCCGGATCGTCTGGACTACCCATGCTTCAATTAGCATTAGCCCTCTAGGTAGAGAAAATTAGCCACCTGTCTAACTGGGAAGGACGCAGAAACCTCTGCCGGGCCAAACTCCCCATCGTGAGCGTCATACCCAATGCACAATATAGAGCCATAGTTTCTGTGTCTAGGAAGCTCCGCGGAGAAATCATTCACAAATGTCAGGAGGGTCCGACTCGCCATCTGGTAACTTCGTGGGACACCGTTTGTTTGCAAATATATTGGTTTCTTCCTTGGTCGACATCGGCGATGATTAGTTGCCGTGAACCACAACACCTGCCAAATTGAGTAGTTTCAGTCGGAGATGCAAGCAGCTCGTTTGTACTAACGACTGCCCTCAGACCGTATACTAGCACGCTACCTTTTGCGAGACGACAGCGCTGGTGCTCGCTGTAGAAAACACTATCTAGCCACATTATGAATCCCGGACGTCTCTCAAAAAGTGTTTCACCTTTCGCCCACTGGATGTGTTTCCAGCTTTCCTAGAGCGGCATATCGATCAGGTCAGATGGCTCTTGGCGCTCCGGATTTCTTTTAGATCCTGTATGACAGAATGATTGGCGCCCGGATGAACAGATCAGGGCTTGTCGACACGGGACGAACTCGACGGCTGGTCCTCGCTGCCGGTATGGACACTGGTAGCTTTTTTTTACATTGTTCTCCTTTCAGGGTGCGGGGATATTGCGTCTGAGTGGGATTCTGTCAGGTCCAAATTCCCATGGCCGGGTTTACCTACTCTAGGTGACATGTTTGACATTCCGCTGCTGAAACATAGGTCGTGTACATCAGGGTGAAAAGTATGGTGAGTGGTCACGACATTCTAATTTTTTACATCTCCATAGTTGCTCCTCTAACGACACCATCAGCATAGACCCTTGCAATCGGTAGATTGGTTATTCACTTCCTGCGTCAAAGGGTGTGCGTATCTGATCCGTTCTGCACGCTTGATTTTGATCAGTCAAATTCACCGATCGCAACGAACAGATCATAAATCGGAGGAAACAAAAAATTCTCATACAAATATCGCAACACAGTGCTAGAACCTGATCGATGCTTGTTGTGCAAAGTGATCACTTGTGGCGGCGCCCCACAACCGCCTGCAGGTGGACTGTACCGGGAGTCATGCCACCGCAATTAACCCACGTTGGCGATATTCGGTTATAATACAGCCATGAATCATGTGTGGTATGTCCCCTATATGTTCATATATGTACATCTCTCACCCTCTGCTCGGATGCAAAATATTTATCCCGTCATCAAGCTTTTGGGTTGTTCCCCTGCGAGTCGTTTACGGTATCTGCTATCCGCCACACCCTTGGCCCTACATTCAGTTGACCAGTTCGTCCACAGCAGTTTGCGAGCGCTCCAGTTGATGTGGATTGATTCATTTCAACACGCTTCCGTGCGTAATGGTAGTACAAACAATAAGAAGTCCGATCTAAACGCTACGTAGTGGCCACGATGTTACATTGGTTGGCTTCCCTGCCTTTCACGGTCCCGCGTGCACGATGCCTGATGGCCCATTCGGTGGTGAGCGCGTTCTCCTCGATGCAGAATGGATACTGACTGTTACACTTCAACGATGCGGTATGCCTTGCCAACCCTTCGACTCGCGTGTATAATTCACCGCAATTGACACACCTGAATCGGATACCTAGGTGGATAGACTGGATGTGCCTCGGGATATTCATCCACAACAAGGTGTCGGTACACCCCGTCCACGGACACTGAACAATCTGTCGCTGCGGATGCCTGTGACCATGCATGCGAAGGTGCAATCTGATAGACTTGAGTGAACCGTCCGGAGGCAGAGAGCAAGCCAAGCCACCAGCGAGCCCACAGGTGGGTGCTGGCGCAGTGAGATGGACAACAGGAATGAAGGGAATGAAGGGTGTCGCCGCTTCATGCACGTCCGTGTCTTGTAAGGGAGTGGTCTCATAAGAGGTTTCGTGCACCTGGACTGACAGGGAGTTAGTAGGGCGATTTTCAGTGCAAATCAGCCTTACCACCTGGAACCTGACTTTCAGTTAATGTGGCCATGCCCCAGTAAACCTCAGAACTCTCGATGGGAACCAATGGATCGGTCCGCGAGGTGATTTCCTGGCTTTCTGTGATGGCGACGAGCGGAAGGGAGGCACCCGCCTCGGGAACGAAGTATGGGTTCAATGGTGTATCAAGGGTATGCTCGTACATGTTGGACTCTTGAGATTGAAGGAGTTCTTCGTCTTACAGGGCGTACTTTCTCATGATATATACTTTCAAGTGCGAACTTGAAGAGGTCACTCGAGCCGCCAATCAGTGCAAAGTTGCACACAACCTTCACCCGAGGTCCGACTCGGCGGTGTGGCTTCGCCGTTACGCAGTTCAGTGCGCTTAGCAGAGCACGCGGTCCCGCAGCCCTGGCTACACATCACTGTAGCCTGGCGCTCGCGTCACACAGTGAACTCGACCTCAGTTGAATGCTTTTGGCACCGCCTCGACCTCCATTGGTTGCTATATACGTCTGTATAAGTCACCACTAAGACATCCTCACACTGTTTGATATACTAAGCGTCAAGCGCATATTCGTCGCAACAAACTGTCGTTGGTGAGTTCGGCAAGCTTTGTTCAATCTTTCCGAATCCTCCATTCATGCACAGGAAATCGAATGACCCCTATCTTGGGGTAGGCTAAACCGCGCCCTGCAACTTTAGCGCTACCCGCGAAGATCGGTACTTCCGAGAATACGGAACACAGGGTGAAATAAGCATGCTTGGCAAAACTGCGGTCATCAAGGGTCGGGACATCATGACTAGCCCATCGTCTTGGAGATTGCAGTCCGTTCTACCGCATTATTCATATTCCCTCACCTGGTGCATATTCAAGGATATCGTTAGGCTCTTTAGGGCACAACCAATATCCTTGGGCCGTTGTCAAGGTGGTGAATCAGCAAGATCTCATCGATCACCTCTGATTGCATCAGTGACGAGTTCCGCATACGATGTATTTTGATGGTCGTTCAAGCGTTAAGAATCATCCTTCGATTTGGAACAACAAAGTACCAGAATGGAGGTATCATAGGAAACTAACGTTGGGCAATTTCAGATCGAGGCGTTCAAACATAACACCGCCTGAAACACTTGCGGCATACACCCGCCGAGTGGTCCATTTAGTTTAGAAATCCAATGGCTCTTTCATGCCCCCTTAATCATGGGAACAACAACTCGCGGTGGAAGAATTTCCACCCACATCCGTCGCAGGGATAGCCCATCGCCAACGGTCCCACGCTGAAGGAACGAGGGGTAGTAACCAGACTTGCGATCGGCTTTATGCACAACGCCTCGGGCATGGTTGGAGTGGAAACACTTGATATCAGGGAGAAGGCCGTCTGAGGGTAAACAGATTGACCCGACCCATATTCTACACGGCTGCCTTCCATCGCCGCCGGCCAAGCACCAGAATGAGAAACCCACCCAGCGTGCTGTCTCATCGAGTCATATCCTTGCAAATGCTTTGGTGAACCCATCTTAGGCCTTTGCTCAAGATCAAGACACGCAACCTCGCCAAGTCGAGGTGGTTCCAACAATTGCACGCAAGGCATGTCAACGGGGAGACGTGTGCTGTATCCTTCTACGAGGCGTTTTATAATTTAACTACCATATCGCCTCTCGTCCCGACTTTCGGATATGTCCACGTTCCGCCCTTCGTTGTTTGTTGGACAAGATTCGACGTCGTCTATCAAACCAACGTACCCAAAGCAGTATTACATGCGAATCAGTATCCAGATGTGTTTTCGTCCCTGCGAAGACGAGGTCTGTCAAGCGACAATGTTGCAGTGTCGTTTCCGAGCACCTTCGGCGTAACGTGAATGACCTATCAAGGTAGAGCCTCGGAGTTACATGCTGAGATCGTCGCTCTTACGTACTCCTCCTGCGGATCGCATTCGGTCAAGATCCCAAAGGTTCGCCAATCTGCCCAAGATCGGCCAATGAAAAGTTGTACAATCATACAATTCTGCATGCCGACCTGGAAGCCACCTTTTCTTATGAGCCAGGCCACCGCCTCACGTTGGGTATCCAAGGCGCTACTAACTTATTTCCAGTAGATGAGCGTAGACCATACAGAATAAATTACCACCATACAAGTCCGGCGGTACCCACCCCGTTATCCAAGCAGTGGTTCCCTCCGACCATCCACATGTGGCTCCATCTTCCGCTTGCAACAACACCCCACTAGAGCCTTGACCCCACCGACGATCCTTGCAAACACCCAGTTCCACGCGCGCCAGATGGCATGTTCCTTGACGTCGACGCGGTCGGGCCGGACACGGTGCTCACTGTCGACGACGACGGAAAGCGTGACGATAGTGGTGACGATCGAAGCGAGTGCGGTTGACGCGGAGATCATAAACATAATGATCATTTGTAGTTTTGCGGCTTGCTCGACGGAAGAACCTCCGAGGATGGCACCGGTCATCATACCGGGTATAGAGATGATACCAATGACGCTATACAAACGCATTGGCCCGGGTCGAGTGCATGGAAGATGTGACGACGGACCTCATTTGGTTGATGGTCGGTGTGAGTGCCAGACGGAGGGCATCGCGGGCGATGGGCAAGCATGCTTCGAAGCGAGAAGCGCCGAACGCAAGGTACGTTTCGACCTTGTCCCGATTGTCGCTAGTGGATGTGGTCGTCAGACGCGGCGCAGGGTGGGATAAAAAGGGAACGCATGGGACACGTACTACAACTCTTTCAAGACATATGCAACCGACACCACTACACCAGAGACGGTGTTCCCACACAGCATCCCCACCATGGGAACTATGGGGAGGCGATGTCAGACGACAGGGCTGATGTATGAGAAGATGGACGTACTGTACTGCTCTGGCGTCCAGAATGGGTCCACGGCCATTGCATATCTCGCACCGATGATCGAGACCGGTATCGTCGAACCCAACATCGATATCAGAACCGACGAAAACTGCAGGCAGCCCACATGTCAACGCCACCACGGGAGCACGGGCCGGATAGATCAAGTACCATATTATCGTAACGTTTTTTTGACTTGTTCGCAACTACGGATGTATATCAGCCGCAGGGACAACGGCAATGGGCCCGCGTGAGGGGAACGTACCAGCTTCGAACGTGCCTAAAAAGTTCAAAACGACTGCCGAGCGTTGTTTGGCGCATGAGTACGTGCAGAGTCGAGCGGTGAGCGAACATACATGCGATGGCCCCGACAGCCCATGGATTATTGGTTTCGAACACTCGTTGAAGGACCAGACCCATGATGGCGAGCTGTACGATGCAGCGGAACGCAGAGGTGACGAGCGCATTGCCGACGCCGAGATTGAGCGTAGTGGAGACGAGGGCATTAAAGAGGATAAAGGCGAGGCCGAGGCCGACGTTGGCCCATGAGAGGTTGGTCGGGCCACTGGGTGGTGAGGTATCCATGGGAGAAGGAGAACAAGTTGGACTAGCTTTGAAACGATATTCGCTTGGTAAACATTCTGGTCTCAGCGAATTTTTACCAGCCGATCGTTTATGGCCGTGTCAAAATGTTTATTCTTGGACTATTCCATCCCTGACCACAGACCGAGTAAATTCTCAGGCGTGGCCTTCTTCCATCTCCTCGTGCTCACAAACATGCTTTCTGGGAACCACTCGGCAAGGTTGGCCTCCTGCTCTCTTCCCAATACCATCTCTGCCAGCGCCTTGCCGCTCATCCATGCATGCACCATCCCTTCTCCAGAATATCCAGCCGCAATCCACTCTCCAGGATCCGCAGAAACGAACTCCTTGACTCCGTTCTGCGTCGATGATAGACTCTGCCTCGAGGGAGTCGAACGACCAGACATTGAGGGCGGCAGGCGGCCGACCCATGGGTGCAGGTCTGCGGAGATGCCAAGAATGCCACTCCATGCTGCCTTCACCCGTCCCTTGGACCACTCGCTCGTCTCTCCCTCGGGTGGCTGTCCCTCGCGTCCCCAGTTGTCCTCGCCAAAGTACCTCGGCAGGATGCCTGTGAGATGCGCAGTGGCGCGCTTACCGTACGTACTGTCGTCCGAGTTTGCAATCGCGTCGTATCCCTCTTGGCCCTCTCGCGTGAATCCTCCTCCGAACATGAATTCGTGTTTCGCCGTTCGGTAGTTGCGTGAGGTAGTCAAAGCTATCAGGAATTTCATAAAAGACGAACGACCGCTCGAGTGTCTCTGTAGATATAGACTGTCCTGGGTGTTGTGCGGTCATGTTCCCGCGCAGTGGAATGATCTTGCCTCGCATGGGTTTCAAAAGCTGTGATGACCACCCGTTGGTTGCATGGACCACATGAGGTGTCTTGACGGGCCCCTTGGATGTCACGACGGTGTATAGTGGGTCTGATCTTGAGGGCCCCGTGATTGAGGTGCACGGCGTGTTGGTACACAGGAAGAAACTATGTTTATCAGCCAGCTTAACCCGCTTAATACAGTTCCAAACGACCTACTTTTCCGGGTGGCGTTTCAATAGTTTTGAGAGTACACCAGTCACAAGGTTATATGGATGTATTGCACCAGCACCAGACGCGATGCATCCGACGACGTCGGGCGCCAAGTTGTACTTCTGCACGCCACTCGGTCACACATTCATTCCCGGAGTAGGTGGGTCATACCTGTATCGCTTCCGCAGATTCGTACACCCGATGACGAGAAGCCTCGAAAGGCAATGCTTGCTGGTAGCTCTGCACCTTTGCCTTTGCCTTGGCGAACATATCTTTATTGTAAAACGCATCGACGGTCTCGACCTGACGCCATTGGGACTCTTCCAGCACGCCTTCTTCCTCCGCAACATGCCTCAGCTCGTGCAGATGAGCGAGGCGGAACTTGATCGTCTTTTGTGCAATGGCTTCGCCATGAGCCTCGCGTAGGTCTGCGTAGTCGTGATAGAGAGCTGGCGAGATATGACCACCGTTCCTATACACGAAAAAATGATAGTGTTGGTTCGCCTAGGTGAAACGCGTGAGACGTACCTCCCTGTCGCACCCGAACAAGCTTCTCTTGCCTCAAGCATGAGTAATAATGGGGGTCTTCCTTCCGCATGCACGCGACCCAGCAAGGTTTTGGCGACCGACGCGCCCGTGATACCCGACCCAATGATGACGACGTCCGCATACTGTGGTAGGTCCGAGCAGTGGCGTGCAATAGGAGACGGCGGGTCCATCCAGAACGAACGAGTCGCGTTCTCGACTGGTAGACCCGGCGCGGCTACCATGCGCTCCGTCAAGGCTTTGAACGTGCGGACATTGTCGAGCAGTTCGATGAACGCGCGGTGGACGAGCGAGACGGTGTTGCCCATGGTGTTTGTCAAACGTTGGGATTACACCCGACTCGGACTCGAACCACGTCGGACGTTGTAATTGATCACCACGAGCTGGCCACGCTGCACAATCGATGGACACGGGCACGGGGCTCCCATCCTTCCTTGTTCCCTACCACCACCTGAGCCATGTCGTACAACAACAACTCGCACTGGAGTCAGCCCAGATCCCCTCCAAGGGGCGACTACCCTGACGACGACGACGACCCCTACTATACCCCTTCTTACTCCCGCCAACCCCCGCCGCAGCAGGCACCCGGCGTGTCCAGGCGCCGCCCCGGAAACCCTCCGCAGCAGGACCCAGGCTATCACCATCAGGATCCGGGCTATCATCACCAGGATCCAAGTTATCACTACTCTCCCCCGCAAGATTCAGGTTATCATCACTTTCACCGCCGACATCGTGATGATCGGGACAGCTGGGCACCGCCCGGTCCTGGTCCCGAACTCACACCCCAGCTCGCGCGACGTCAGTCCTCCACGACGACCAACAGTACCTCAGACTATGGCGTTCACACGCGCGTCCGTCGCGGGCGTAGCAGCTCCGCGAGCAGACTCCCCAGGAGCAAGTCCACCTCACCGAGACGTCACGCCCTCCAGTTCACACCCGCGCCGTCCTTTCCCCAACCCAGCCTGAGCGAGCGCGAGAGCTTGGCACGCCAGCGTCTTCAAACCACCTTTGAAACCTACGTCTTCAATACCCTGCCGACCCATCTTCTCCGTGTCGCGGACATGACACTGGTTACGCGGAACGAGGTGTGGGAGACGTTCAAGTCACGCGTCGAGTCCCTCTCGGATTCGCATCTCGCAAAACTATTGCTCGAACAAGACGAGGAGGCCAGAAAGCTGGGCGTGTCGGTTATCGATCCGCAAGTCCTCGCACCCATTGTGAGTTTGTGTTCTCGGTCCTACGGAGGGATCCTGACGGCATGCTGCAAAGACCGAGTACATCCGATCGATGATCAGCTTTGCCATCTTTTCCCATCGATGGGGGAACGGCGAGCCCCTGTTTCACGAACTGCCCAGCAAAAAGTCCCAGGTCAGCCGGAGATCAGCTCCGAGTGGACCAGGATATCAGAAGCTCCTCCGATTCTGCGATAAGGCCCGAATGGACTACGGCTGCGAGTACGTGTGGTCAGACACGTGTTGCATCAACAAGGAAAATAGCACAGAGGTCGAAGAGGCCATCTTATCGATGGGTATCTGGTACTCGGAGGCTGGTATATGCATTGTCCATCTTGGCAATTCGACTACGCTGGAAGATTTCATGTCCGAGCCATGGTTCACGCGAGGTTGGACATTGCAGGAACTCCTCCTCCCGCGCAAGATTCGATTCTACGGCAAGGACTGGTCCCCTATCTTTCCCGCAGTCACAGAAGGACGAAGAGACGAACGGGAGCGCGAACGCGAACGCGAGCGCACAGCCAAGGACACTCGCGATGACCAGCGCATCAACGACAAGGACAATGACGCTCTCGTCGCCGCTCTGTCCAAAGAAACTAATATCCCCGAATACGACATCCGGTCCTTCAGCCCAGGGTGCACCCGTGTATCCGAAAAGATGCGCTGGGCGTCGCACCGAACCACGTCACGCATCGAGGACATGGCATACGCCCTGCTTGGGCTATTTGACGTCAGCATACCGGTTGCGTACGGCGACGGCGCGCGCGCGTTTTACAAGCTCATGAACGCACTCGTGGCACAATGTACCGAGCCGGATTTGTTCGCATGGGCTGGTAAACCCTCGCAGTGGTCGCTGGCTCTGCCATCTTCACCACAGTGCTACGGCCCGCAGGTCGCACCACAGACAGATCTTGTCGCGCCACCGACATCAATGTTGATGGGGTCGAGCGTGGCGCACGGACTTTCGTCTGGGTTTGGCGATTCGTCGTACGAGCTCAACAAGCTCGGGCTACGGATTAGACTCGTGCTCGTCCCTGCGTACTGTGAGGTACTCGAGCCCGGGGATGCGTACGCTGGCACTGGCGCTGGTATGGCGCGGTTGTTGCTCACACCTGCGCTCGCGACGGCGGGGCAGGAGGCGATACAGGCGTACGTTTCCCTCGGTGGGGGCCCAATCGCCCAGCAGCAGCAGCCGAATGGGTATGGACACGGGCAAGGGCACGGACAGGGCTACGGACAGGGACAGGGGCCAGGACCGTCGAGAGCCTACGAGTATGATCATGATCCACGTGAGCGTCAGCGAGATCGCGACTGGGACCAAGTCGGAGCTGGACGAGGACGCGAGCGAGATCGAGAAAGGGACCGGGAGAGGGAGAGAGGCGGGGAACGCGAATACGCCCTCGGAGTGGTCGACTACGACCCGCGTCACGGTCCGTCGGGGTACGCTGCCCTCCACGCGGGCCGCGCACATCTCTGTCTGGTGCTCGAACGGGCGCACGACCGCGATCGGGATCGGGAGAGGCGCGGCAAGGGGTGGGTCCGCGTGGCGAGGCCGGGGGTGGTGAGTGTGCGATTTAGGGAGAGCGAGTTGTTGCCAGTCGAGAGCGCTTGTTTGTTGCATCGGGCGTCGTAGGTTCTTCGGCCCTTTGTTGCTTTAGTCGTCGCGGAGGTTCTACCACTGCAACGCCAACAGATTCGAAGCCCTGTTCAAAATAATATCGACGTTCTGTTTTTAACCGATGCCTCGAGTCCAGTCACGCTGAGGTCATGGGGACCATTCACTCCCGTCTACTCCCACCTTCAGGGTGCCGTGAGAGATCAGGCTTCTAATATTGTCCAGCGTCACACAGCCAGCTGACCAAGGTCTGGGAAGCTGAGATAGCCTTCGGCGCTACGAATTCTACAGCAACTGAGACACCTTTCCGAATCGCACCACCACCCATGGACCCAGCGGAGACGTTAATTGCCATTGCGTCTACCTCGCAACGAGTCAGCAGCGCACTGGATCGATATGTTGGCCACAAGGCCACCGAAAGCTCGCGGCTGGACAAGATAGTCATTGGCTCTCGCGCTGTCCTGGAAGCAGTGCTCAACAAGACGTTCTCCCTCAAGGACGGGAATGCTGATGATCGACTCGTGGATTGGCTAGCACGCGGGGAACACAGGGCGTGTCTGCACACGCTAACTCAGATGGAGGAAATACTGAACAGACAGGTCGAATTCGGCGGCATGAAGAGACTCTTCAAGGCATCGTGGTCTACGCAAACCCAAAACCAGGTTAGCGAGGCCCTCAAGCTGTTCCACATGCGCCGATGCTACTTCCATTTCTTACTCATGGCGGGTATCTGGTACGTATCTCGATAGATATGGAGTAAATATGCGATCCATTGTTCTTCTAGGAATAATGAAAGTGGCGCTCAATCCCCATCGCCGGCCCTGCAGGATCCATCGCACATTGATCAGGTACTCGATGAGCTCAGCCCGGCAAAATCAGCTCAGCCCGGGAACGAAGATTCGCCCGGCGCCACCCAATCGACAAACAAGAGTATGGTAGGCGGAAAGCAAGGAATGAATCGTGCGTAACGGCAAGGATCTTTATGCGCCCGAATATAACACGCACCTGCAGTCGAGAAACTGGACATTATTCTCAAATGGCTCGATGCATGGAGTTCCAGGGGAAAACATGAACGTACAGTCCGTTTAAGACAGCACGGTACTTGTGCATGGCTACCTAACACGGCCGCGTATAAGAAGTGGAAGAGTGGCGAGAATCCGTTCTTGTGGTTGCATGGAAAACGTAAGGTGGTCGTCGTGTTTTCCCATCTTTCACGCTAAGGCGAAATGTCCACAGCTGGAGCGGGAAAGTCTGTCCTCGCGTGCGTGTATGTTTCATGCATTGTGGCGATGCTCACCTCGGTTTCAGCGCTTCTGTAATTGAGGACCTTAAGAATACCCTCCAAGAGGGCGAAGTCTCGGCGTACTTCTATTGCGACTTTCGAGAGGAACGGTCGAGGAGTGCAGCCGAAGTAATGCGTTCTCTACTCTCCCAGTTGCTCAGACGATTCCGTCGTCGTGCCGTTGATCCGGGCGATTTGCTCGATGACCTAGTTGAAGAGAAGGAAGATGGTGATTCGACCATTAGGGATGCCGTACTTCTGGCGCGTTATGTTTCTCGCGCAGCGAAATGCTTTCGCAAACTCCCATTCCTTGTCGTCGATGCCCTGGACGAGTGCAAGGACATCCAGGAATTGCTCAATGCTCTCGTTGCAATACAGGATGGCGGCATCCAATTATTAGCCATCAGTCGGCCAC
>JBBPLN010000527.1:0-18310 GCA_038089815.1 Sutorius eximius | reverse complement strand
CCCCAGCCTTAGGGTTCGACCCTTGGCCCTAGCCTGTGCGCGTTGCATATGGGGACGCTCTAGGCATCGGAGTGTGAACTCTATAATAATGTAAACATAGACAAACATAGGAGATCGGATCGTAGATCCGAGATAAGATAAGATAAGGACTCGATCCAAAGCACAACGACTTGCACGACTTGCGAGTGAGTGGCGTTGGCGGCTAATGAATCAAGGTGGGACTCTATCCCGAGGGAGCAGTTTACCAACGTGCTGAGGTCATGTGACTGTGTGAAATAAGGGCGAAAAATATACCCCTATAACATTGCTGTTGTCATCCACAGCAAGAGATGGGGAGAGATGGTGGATGTGGGGGAGACAATGAGACTTAGGAAAATTTCACCAGACTGCCCAGAAAGGAAATGAGTAAGCTCACATAATCAAGTGGCATAACATACACAACGGCTACATCAATGTTTAGTACAGACCTAAATGTTGAGATAAACATGAATACCAGACTTAAAGTTTTGTTCTCAGTTTTGTTGATGGTCAAATTTGATGTTTTGCCTGTGCACTAGATGTGCACTGAAACTTTGACTTTGTGCATACGTTTCGTCTTGCAAAAAGTGTGAAGCCAAACAATAAATTTGGTTGCCAAGGAAATGTGTGTGGACACTTGATGTTTCGTACACACGTTTGTCATGCATCAATATTTTATGTTCTATCATTGTCTGTACAGTTGTCCAAACTTAATGTGCTGGTGAATATATGGCCAACTTTTATTCTTCAAGTTTGAGCTGCAAATACATGTGAAAACTTAATATTAAGTTTTAACTATGTCAATATGTATTGCCCACTGATATCACCAGCCCACAGTGCGATCAATGCCAGACCAATGGCTGATGATCCCCTGCATGCTGGTTGGGCATGGAATAATAATAATTCCTCGTGCTGGATAAGGTACACAATTTATTCATGGATACCGGGTGGGTAGGTACATAAAAGCGTAAGCAAGAAAACGAGTGGGAGAAGTGAACAGGTTCAAGATGGTGCAACTGCAATTTTCCTCCAACCAAATCTGGACTGAGGCATCTCCAGGGCTTCGAGTTCACGTTGTGTGAGGGTACTGAGCCACACACTATCGTAGAGATCTGACAGTAACCTGGAGACGGGCTTGCGTGATGAGATTGGGTTGTCAGGTGCATGCATGCACTTTACTGGATGAGCACCTTGTGGGGCGAAAATATCCTTATCCAAGATACATTCCGTGTCCACAATCTCCAGTTCTCAGTCAATGCAGCGACGCCATTCCATCTGCTTGACATGGAGAACATGTTCAATCTCATTTTCAACTGTGCTTTCTTCTGAGCTCATGCCCTGTTCGCTGAGGAGGTTGATGAGTTTCTGAAGCCATTTCCAGGTGTCAAGGTCACTGTCATCACATTCAATCTTCAGTTTGACAATGTGACCCAGGACAGTGGCCCTGTGATGGTATTTCTGCAGGTTCAAAACCACATGAGTAAGTAAAATGGGCTGTGAGAAATATGTATGTTTCAACGACGAGTTGTCTGCTGACTCGCCTTGCCTAATCGCACCATTTCTTCCTGTAACCTTGTCTCAACTTTGGCAGGATTTTCCAATCTGTCATGACTGCTGAGCTTGGGCTGACCCCATTTCCACATTGTGTGCAACTTCTTGTACTGATTTTTGAGTTCTCCTCGGATGTAGTTGTCGGATTTTGTGACCAGCCACTTTTCGTCCATGGCACATCTTTTGAACATGTGCAAGAGGATATCAAGGACCACAGAGTTCCAGAGGGAAGAGACGTCAGAAGTGACATTGAAAATAAGATGTTGAGGGTTAGGGCCCGGGCCATCCTCATGCTCGTAAATTTGGACAACATCCCGAGGAGCTGGTATGTGGGCGAGGAAGTCCGTATCTTGCGTGATCTCAAATACATCTTTAAATAGTCGTCGGATCTCACTCTGAATCATAAAGTATCGTAAGTATCTACTATATGCATTCCTTCAAACTTATGAGAATGAAGTCCCTATGATGGCTTGGTTCAATCTCCTTTTCGAGCGCAACCTCATGGTCTTCAATCTTTCTGCGCTGGGGGGAACGCTTGATCAAGTTGTTCCTGGCTGTATTCTTGTTTCCAAGGACACTTTGAAGAGCTGATTCTACTGCCTTCGCAATCACTTCAGCCATTGATGTGAGCTGAGCAATATTGGGGCGGTTGGGCTCGGGTTCTTCTCCTGAGGCTTCAGTCATTGGGTCATCCTCCTCCTAGTATAGAGGTCAGCATCTGTCCAGGTCGAGAGATCATTTATGTACCAGGCCCACTCCAATAAGACGGGTCCTTCGTGAAACTCCACCAGCCTGGCCTTTCTTGATTCTCCTGATGGCATCCAGGGATGGAGTTATCGACGCACTTGTTTGAGGCCGGTTAGGTTGCATTGCGGTCGGGCGTTGGTGGTTGGTTGGTCCTGAGGTATGATCAGTAGCAGGGGAATGTTCAGCTCGAAATTCAGGGACTGGCACACGGGTGTGGGTAGAACTTGGCCCAGTACTGTTTGGAGGTTCAGTGTGTGAGTCAGCCATTTCATGGCGATGGTACTGCTGCTCCAAGTTTGCGAGCTCTCTCTCTTTTTCGACCTTCCAGTCTGGTCAGTGATTCGGGGATCTTGTAAGATGTAATAGACATACCATCATCACTTTCGATTTTTTGTCAAGTTCTTCCTGCAGCCACCGTTCCATTTCGGCCGCCATTGCTTCCATCTCACAGTCCTGTTGACACAAGGCATTTGTAATACTTGTAGACGATGCTTCCAAAATCTCCTTCCACTGTGCTTGCATGTTGGTCTAGATATTTGTGTTAGTATATGCACAACAATCAGTGTCATTACTCACCTCGAACTGCTTCTTGAGATCCCGCAACTGTTGTTGATGTCGGTGGTCCACATCCACTCCCTTGCGCTGGATTCGGGCCACGAGGATGTGGTGTTCATCCATTCGAGCCTATAAAATGAAACAAGTCTGTGCAAGTATGCTTGCATGAACAAATTCGTGACACACCTTGAGTCTGTCTTGAAGTACCTCAAGTTTGTTTTGCTGGGACTCAATAAGACTCTTGAGGTTGATGGTTTGTTCATCATATCCCTGACAGGAGTACAATGTGCGTGATTGGCACGATGATACAAGCAACCAGCATCACATTCACTTACCTGGCTCTGCCTTTGCAATGCTTTCTGCAAGTCACTGATTTGCTGGGTTTTCTCGCAAATGGCCTCATGGAGTGACTGAGAATAGTCCACCTCTTGAAGATGACATTTATCCACAACTCTCCTGATAATTGGAGCCTGGATTGTGGGGATGTAAGAAATCACTGAGATGACCCAAAAAAGTTGCACAATCTCATCATTTCCCGGTCGCTTGCTAGAAGACAAGCCTGAAGATATTTTGGGTCGTGACCTGGGAGGGTCAGGTGTTGAGCTGAGAGGGCAGGGAGGAGAGGATGTACCAGACATGGAAACATAGGTTGCACTGAAGTGAGATGGAGGAGTAAAGGGGGTACAAGGACGGGATGGTAAGCAAGCATCCAAGTGGGTGTGTGAGCAAGAAGGTGAGCGAGGTGAGTGAGAAGGAGAGCGAGAGCATAGGTGAGGTGAGCGAGAGCATGGGCTAAGGGGCAAATAAGAAGGATAGAAGGGCATAGAGGGGGGCACATAATGGGGCTGGCTGGCAACATCAGAAGGGGAGGGCATGATAACTGAATTGATTGACATCGTACTTCCCTGATTGGTTTGAAATGGAGAGCGTGGAACGAGCACAGTAGATGCAGCCAGTGATGTTGCGCTAGCCCAGGGGGTTGAAGGTTGAGAAGGTGGACCAGGTGAAGGAAAGGGTGTAGTAGCTGAATCAACTGACATTGCACTTTCTTGAGGAAAACGCGAGATGAACATAGACATCACACAATTTGGATTGGGAGATGAGCTAGGGATTAGTTCGGGCTCAGGCGTAGCATACTCTTCCATCGAGGTATCGCTGTTGTCATCAAAGAGAGTGGTATCCTGTACGTTTGTCTGGGTATTTTCTGCTGAACAACGGGAATGGGGGGAGGAAGAGATGGGGACAGTAATGCACACTGCAGCAGTCTTAGTTGAGGTCATGAGGAGCCAGCCCTATCGATACTGGGATTGACCAGGCGCCATATATAGCTTTGCCATCACCAACCAATCCTCGTCTCCCACTGTGTGCTCCTCCATCTCCATTTCCCAAACAAACAAATGATTCCTGACAAATTCGGGTCCATCTGACTACGTATGCTTGGAGACCTTAATTACATCTTTTGTCTTCTGTCAGAGAGGTAACATTCGGACTCAGCAAAAACTTGCCTTTTGTGTCTTTCATCATTAGGGTGATATTGCAACCATCACCTGACAAAATTCAGATCCACCTGACCATGCTCTTTTGTTGGACTGATCAAATTATGCTTGGTTGTCATCACCCGTTGTTACAATTAAGCTAAATCCTTATTTGGAGCCTCCGCAATACTCACCGTTAGTTTAAAATCCGTGCCCGATGATCGCCCAATGAACTACATTTACGCTTCTCCCCCCATTGGTGCCAGTCACCATTGAATGATATCATGCTGGTCATCAGTAATCTGCGATTTTTGAAGAGTCCTCAAACCATTCGAAATGGTGAACATGCGCAAGTACATCCCACCATCTTCCAAGGTTAGTAATTGCTTTAGAAGATGGCAGATTACTCACCTATGATGATCAGACACCCGAGCTTCATATTAGATGCCGGTTATACTCAGCATCAATGTGCTGCCCGCATCAAGTGTTGGTCCCCACTCGTTGTGCTGGCTCATCCCGGCGGTTGCAACGCTTTCCTGTTCCAGAGGGCTTGCTACAGGATGCAAGGATACAATCCTACGTGCACAACTGTCAAGTAACCGTATACGAGAGACGCCATGCTTACAGATTCTGCATTTTCTTCAAGCAGCACTGTTGCCTTCTGTCAAATGAGCTTCTGAACCGGGTTCCAGGGGATCAGTTCAGAGGTGATGCAGTGGTGATGCAGCTAGGGGAGTTCTCGGTTGTCAACATGCAAGGTAGAGATGCGGCTGTTGCTGACTTCACGATGTTGTCATGAGTGCTTGCTTGTGCTAAAATGATAGCTGGACTCACCATCAATCTCTAGCTTTGCATGTCATATCAGTAGGTGTCAAGATATTTGACCACCTCGCTTGCTTACCTTCATCAAACCACTGACTAACCGCATTAATCACCGTTTGCGAGCTCGCCGTATGGCAGTGTAGTAGTCAATGTAGCACTCTTGGAATTGTATCATGTACGCGCTCCTTCATGATGCGTGATGAGATGGCACGAGCCAAATCCTAGACTTGGTGCAAAACCAAGCAAAACCAAGCAGGAATATGCACTACTCAAGGGGTTGCTTGACGATTAACATGATATCTCTCCATTACAAAATACAACTGTGGTTTCGAATGTATGTACTACCTGTGAAAAAACATCAATGGTCTACTTCTGCAACTGGCTTGTCAGAGCATACGAGTTCTGCAAGTCGGAAATTGCACTTGCCTTCACTGCCTTCTTCCCCTTCATTGCTGCCAACTCCAACTCACGCAATTGAGCACGACTTGCAGTGTACTTGAGGTGCATCATGACCATATCATTGACTGGCCAGCAGTTGCTATAGTTATCGAGATCGGGGATGGCGGTCAAGGCCTAAGCACATTAACTAGTCTGCCACTGTCAGAGTAGCCGAAAACTCACTTTGTCTCGAATGGCCTGAAGATGAGCAGGGTTTTGCATTGATGCACATTTAGTGACATTGAGTTGTTCATCAACCAGACAGTACATGAGTTTCTGAAGGCATGTCATTCAGCAGCAAACAAGTAGGAATGGATACTTCCACTAACCTTGAGTTTTCCATATGCCTTATGGTTCCAGTTGAGAGCAGTTTCGAGGTTGTAACCACCCCTTTCAGGTTGTCCAGGCTCGCCAGGAGGCTTGGGGATTTTCGTGTCCTCAGACAATGTGCTCAAGGTTTCGTCACTGTCAGACAACAAAAAATCTGACAAGTCAGACAAGTCAGAGAGTGTGGCGGGAGAGTGGGTATTGGACTGCGTTGGGGGGTGCTTGACTGTCCTCTTCAGATAGGGTGAAGAACCCCGCACCAACTTGAAAACCGGCACCATGCTGGGCTTCAGCGGTGCACTGGTCTTTGCTGTGAGGGCTACGTTGTGAAGACTGAGAGCTTCATCAGCAAGAAGGCCAGATGAGTGGGCGCAGATTCTGAACAGTTCCTGCTGGTCCGTCAACAGTGGGGGGAAAGGAGGAGGGGCAGTGGCGGCGTCGTTGAAAAAGGGTGCAACACACAAGATAATTGTGGGCATGATGATTCGACATTTGCAGCAGGCCAGGGGAATGAACCAAGGATTATGAGCCCAGATGAGAACTTCTACAGATCACATCATTCCAATCGAGAGACAATAATACAACCAAAAATGTACCTTCTCTTTTGTGTTCCTTGCTTGTTAGACAATGCAAACCTGTGACATTATTTTTGTCATTCTTTGTCCCCACATTTTGTCAAGCAACACCAACTACTTTGTTGTTCTCTTTGTCCCGACATTTTTGATATCACTACTTGGATTACATGATACTACTATGATTGCGCATGGGTGACGGGCAAGGTTGTGGTGTTCACAATATCTACTGACCTTCAACACTTAGGTAATCCTTTCTCTCTTCGTCTGCAACCACAACCTTGCCCGTCACCCATGCGTGATCATAGTAGTATCATGTAAAAATGTAGTCCTACCTGTCGTAGACTGTACACAGCGCCCATTGCATCAAGGCCCATCACATTTGGGCACTATAAACAATGAGTTGTGCATTAAGGTGTAAATCTTTCCAACCCAAAAGCCATAATTTGTCTGACTTCATTGTTTCAATTCTTACCCATCATGTCGTTCAACATCATGCCTGCAATGTACAAGGAGGCTAATCTCAATGCACTGTACACTCTCGCCAAGAAACATATCATATCAATGCAGTTCTTTCAGCTGCTGACGGTGGACAGCGAAGAAGAATATGAGCCCTGGCTTGATCTTAGCAAGCTAGTCGTAGCCCAGGGAGTTGAAGGCTACCACCAGATTGAGTCGATCCTTTGCGCCTACGACCTGTCCGCCAACCGTCAGTCGTTCACATATTGACTTTAGCCCACACTAAAACATACACATAGTGCCACCATGAATCTCTCCACTGCCCAATCCTGTACTGGCCCGCCCTTCTCATGGTGAGTCACCACTCTTTGTTTTTTATTCTCTCTGAATTATCTTTGTAGATGGGCCCAGGCCATTGCTGCAGGATCCTGCTGCATGGCGGATGGTATGGGACTGGGCTGCCGACCATCTCCAATTCAAGGAGCTACAAGATCAGCTAGAATGCACCTTTGGCAACAGGTTTGTGTTTGCAGAGTGGTCCAAGACCTTTGACACTGTTTTCAATGCGTCTGTCCCCCAATCCGATGATGAGCTGTTAGTGTCTCTCACCGCCAGCAAAGGTAATCGCCCACCAGGAGATTCAGCCACCATTCAGGTAGTTGAAGATGCCATGGCAGTGGCTGGCGTGTCTATCAGTACATCATGAATGTATGTTCCGCCTCCAGATGGGTCCAACACCCCCTGCCATCATCCTCTGAGTCCCAGAACTCGTCGCCCAACTAAGCAATGCAAAATGGGGTCATCAATCTTCCTGGATATTTCTGCCTTTGAGGATGGCAAAGAGGAGGAAGATGCGGATGTGGATGCAGAGTATTCTGTCACTCAAGTGCAGCCTGCTGGGCGTTCACACTTCTCGGATGCACTTCAACACCTCATAACTCACTATGAGGATCGGCAACCCTCTACCACCTCTGCCACATCTTTGGGGTCGCAACATCCCACCCTGCTCCGCTTGCACAAAACACACCTTTACAAGGTAGACTTTCCGTTGAGTGAGTATTTATTCTTTGTTTCACCGTTTATTCATCCATTCGCTACTTGCAGAGAATATTGCCACTTTTCGCCAGTCCTTCTTTGAAAGCTGCGGTCTAAGATGCCAATTCTTCTCTCCTGTGCCTCAGAGAGTGTACATTGAGGCAACAAGTCCTCTTGAAATCCAGAATGTGTGCCCCCCCTCCCATGCATCAACTATTCGGAGCATATTGTGCATTCCCGACAAAGATCATCCATCAGACTTTGCTCCTCACCCATCCTTCCACCCTCGATTGTAGGTTTGCATATTGTGGGGTCTTTATAAGGATGACATCGCATACCTCCTTTCCTGGGAGGGTGAATCCTGTGAGGTCCTGATTCCACCTCAGTGCCGTCCATACAACAAAACTGTTGGCCAGGAACCAAAGCCTCGGCACTCCTCCCTTTTCGATGAGGTGGAAGCAAGAGATGCAGGATGCTGGGTGCTCCCCATTGATAAGGATGCAGGGATCATACGATGCAACAGGGAAAAATATCATCATGGGCTTTTGAAATGTACCTACTCCATGTTCTCTCTCAAGACCATCAAAGTCCCCCATCCCGACCGCCTTTCTCTCCTCATCAGGTCACAGATCGACACCACGCTGGTCCAGCAAAGTCATTTGAGTTTCTCTATTTCATTTTGGAAAGCAGGAGATCTGGTATGCCAAATGGATGGTCCTCTCATTGAGCAGAGGGCTTCCATACTCTCAATTGACCATGATTGGGGGGAGGTGACTCTCCAACCTTGTGACCCCAACCTCCTGGTTTGTACTGTGCTGATTGGGAATGCCTGGCATGTTTTCAGACAAGGGGATGCCGTCAGGATCCTAGCAGGGGTGCATCGAGGATTCACTGCTACAATCCTCACTTCTTCTGAGGATCAGCAGACCATCCTTTTAGAAGACAAAGGTATAGTAAGTATCTTCCACTACATCTATGGTGGTGCAAATGCTGATATGTTCTTTTAGGTTGTTGTTCCTCAGGTGTTCCTAGAATCCCATCTGACTATTCACATTTGGACCCTAACGACTCACCCCTCAGGTCTCGAGGCCAGTGCATCCCACACTCCCCAGCAGACTTTCCACAACGTCATGCAGGGAGATCTTGTGCATGTCTGGCGTGGGACATACAAAGATGAGTCGGGGTATGTGGACAGTATTGAAGCCGATGGATGGCTGTGGGTGCAATGCAGATCCAAACCAATCTTCATATTGGTTCATGAAGACAAGGTGCGAATTACATGACCTGAGAACACCATGTCCTTCTCGAAGGAGAAAGGTTACAATGTGAGCGTAGGTGATATGCTGCAAATCATGCAAGGAGTTCATTACGGCGGAATCGGTGTTGTGAAATCGTTCAACTTTCCCAAAGCAGAGGTTGAGTTGCTCTCCGAAATCGACAGTGGTCTTGTAAGTATGTCCATTTCTTCCAAGCTCTGTGTTTGATGTTCCACTATAGTTGAAAGTCCCAGTCCTGCTTTGCTCTAAAATTTTGGAGCATATTCAGCCCCTTGACTTCCGCACCCTCATCAGATGCAACGTGTGGACCATAGGAGGATACAAAAAAGGTCTTCGAGTCACCCTTCGTGCGGTCCATCTGTCTACTTGCTATGTTTCCTTCTATGGCTGTGATAGCCTCAAGGTCCAAAATACTCATGTCGCAACAGAGTGCATTTTTATTTGGATGTATCTCGTTGTTCCTGACTCCCACTGAAACAGGGAAGGCATGCGGTTGGATGGAGTTCCTCTTGAAGGCCCACAGCTTGAAGAGTTCAAGAACATGGTAAAGCGATCCTTGGTTCCAGAACCCCCAACACCCACAACACCCCCGCCTGACTGCAACAAGTTATCATCCAGGGAAGTGCCTGATGAAGCTTCCCCCTGGACAATTGGTCCAGATGATTTATGGCCAGCATCGCCTCCCTTGATTGACAAAGGTATGCACAAGTTCTTTGCAGACTTTGATCACTAACAACCTATCTGTTTAGGCACAGTTGAGTGGCTTTTCAATGATTGGTTCTGCGATTTTACCCATTACAGAATCTGCTTCAACATCAGAGCCGGCTATAGGGGAGGTGCCTACCTCAAACGTGTCATGCACACTACCAAGGATCGGTTCGGCACCACAGAATGTCCAGTCCCTATCAGCCATGTATCACTGACTGTTACCGGAAACCATGCGGGATCCAAGGTTGAGGATCACCACGTACCTGCCTGCTTCCTTACTCCCGCAAGTCCCACCAAAAAGGATCAGGTGGTCCTTGTCCTGAAAGACAACTGGGTTGGCCGGTTCTGCAAAGTCATCCGGTGGGTGAGGAACAAAAGGAAAGTGGTGATCACACCAATCCCCCAGGAGGGGTCTGCATCTCGCAATGAGTTGATGGTATATGAAGCTCCAGATATCTGCTTGGTCATCCCTGCATAGGATCACCCTCTGTAAGTGGGATTGCCACTATTTCTTGATATGGTATCCTTATTGTTTTGCCCACCGTAGCATCACCCCAAGTACAAAGTAACAATTATAGTATCATACATAAATACCTAGTTCCAAAAGACTGATCATCGCAGACACTATGCTTTTAACCCTCGGATCTATATTTACCCACAAATCTGAACATTCCTATACCAAAGTTGCTCATCTTTCAGCCAGCGTATGATCTATCTATGCACTTGCAATATCACATGACAGACAGCTGCTGGCCAGTGGTGGTGAGTGTGCCAGATTGATTGCAAAAAACCATTAACAGCAGATTGCCTGAATAGGTGCTGATGGTATGAGTATTTGGAGTATTGGATCTCGCAAGGAGATCGGATCTTCGGGCGCAAACCATGAGCTGTGTGGTGCAGTCAGCTGTGCGACATGGATTAAAACGAGACACACCATCACCAAGATGCTCTGTTATGGTATGGGCCTGGGTTATCTCGTGTTTCTGCGACCTAATCCTGTGGATGTAAGTACATGACCTCAGACCTTATCTGAACTTGAACTGATTCCTGATGATTCCATGACTTGCAGAGACAATTCCAGGAGATCTGCGCACAAAGGCTCAGATCTGGTTTCAAGATCACTTGCCTTTCTTGGGACACATCTTGGAATGAAGCAGGCTTGCGAGTTGCTGTTGGGATGTGCAACAATGTCATCCAGGTACTGCTGCTGAATGCTAACTCTCAGCTTCAGCCAATCTTCACTGGACATCTGAATAACACAGTACCAAGATCCATCGCCTTTTCAGACCATGAGGCCATGCATATATTTGGACTATTTGATGGGAAGGTGTAAGTCACTCAACCAAACTATCAAGGCAAGCCTTACTCACTGGAGTAGTATCAGGATGAAAATATCAGATGGCAGCATGCTGAGCGAGCATCAATGTGGGTCTCTCATGTATGTGGGCTGCTGAACGTTGATCACAGTACTGACTGGTGCGCAGTGGCTACGCAGCTGTTAGCACCAAAAAGAATCTCCTCCTTGTCGACAATGTGACGAATGGGTTCAACTTATACCGCTTGGATGGACCAAACCCACTTCGAACATACATGACGGAGCCGCCAATGGTGTTTGTCCCAAAACAGGTCGCTTTTGGGGAGGATATGAAGATTGTCATTGGTGGGAGTGACCATGGTGCCATGTACATCTTTGATAGAAAATTGGGTGAAGTACTTGAAACTCTCCGTCATGCAAAGGCCGGTCTTGTGCAGTCAATCGCAGTGAGTACTTAGGGTACGCAACTATCCAGTCACTGATCTATGCGTAGGTTCAGGATGTTGATGGGAATTGCATAGTCACAAGCGCATCCGTAAACACCAGCTGCAAGTGAGTTACTATCAACATATGGAGACATCAGTACTATCATCTGAAGCCAAAAACTGAGTGTCACACCCAGCAAACCTTGGCATCTTTGCTGTGGTCATTGATGCAATTTCTCGCTTTCGTTGCGCTCTTCACAGTCTGCTTGTTGGAGGTTCTGACTGTTGCACGACCAGTGAGCCCCCTGTACATTGCAATATATTTTGGTGCTGAACCATGAGTAGGACTCTCTACTGGAGCAGGTGACACATGTCCCTGGAATTTTGGACTGGTGTACCAAATTACATGCTCCTGCAGTGCAACTGCAGCCTGTTCTGCCAAAAGCGAGTATTGCAGAGTTGCAAGATGCAGAGGTATTTGATAGCAATGAGCTGAAGACAAAAAGAAAGCAGACAGTGAAAGAGCAAACTGATATTATTTACCTGTAGTACTTGAGTCGTGTCATAATTCATCATCAACGTGAACTGGGCACTGATCCAGATGTTCTTGCCCGGCAAGATCGTTTGGAGTGTCCGATCAAGTTGTGGCATGTGGTGGCGGATTTTGTGGAAGCCACAGGTTATGTTACCAAGATGATGGCAGTGAGTGACGCTCAGGTGCGCCACCATTTCTTTTCAAGCATAAGGTACTCACTAGATGTTGTATTAGCAGACACAGCACAAAGTCATCATTCCCTTGTTATGTAGTCCTTGTATTTATGAATACAACCCAGTATGTGTCTCCTTTTTTGCTCTCCTTTTCTTTTTTTCATGGCCTTCCCCTTTCTCGGCTCGTATTTATTGATTCATCCGTGATTCCATCCTTTTCCCATTCCCTGAGCCTTGGATTCAAATATAGTATGACTCAGTGAGTTTTTTGTAACAAATTTATTTGCAAGTGGTGACCTCTTTCTAGCTAGATGCCACCCTTCCGCCCCCTTCAAAATGATGCACCTGCGAGAAGTGTGTTAGGCGAAACCCGAATGGTGTAACAATGGACGCAAAGTCAATACCTATACATCTGAATTGTGTTAGGGAAGAACAGGCGAGGCATAATGGTAGGTTTCCCACTCATATAGCCACATGTTCATTTATCTGATGATCTTGTATCAGTGTGCAGATGATCTTGCTGAATGCCTGTTCACTCTCACAATTATTGTGACAGCCCCAACCCAAATATGTCCTCCAGTAAATTATGGAATACTGGCACTGAGTTCCAGGCCACGAGTCAAAGTGCTGAAATCATTACGGGTCATGGGCCTTCTATGGTGTTGATATTGGATATCGCTGATAGCCTTAGTCGCCTCAACATTCAGTCACCCCAGCCGAACCCCATTGCTGAAGGCTCAGCACCCAATTTGCCACTACCCACAGCTCCATGTGTCTGTGTCTCCCCAGTATCCACTGTTGACAAGCAGAAATCAACAAAAAAGGACCAGAACCAGCATTCAGTGAAGGCACTGCAGTTGCTCTCCAATATTGATGTCAACATCCAATGCTGTTCCCTACTGGTTAGTTCTGAAGCCGCTACCAGTACCATTACCCATGAAATTGCTGGGCTCAGAAGAGCTGTCAAGAGTGTAACACGAAACACCAATTCCATCATTCAGTGCAAGAAGGTGGTACACAATGCATTAGATAGGCTCAAACTGCAGCATAAGTCAAGGCCACCAATACCTGCTGACACTCCTCAGATGCCGGTACAAATTGACAATGGTACATTTCAGTTTTGCTTCGAATGCTGCACAAGTCATTGACAAACACTTTACAGATGATCATTCACACTCCCCAATCGATCGGCTGGACCCCATTGCTCAGGTCACCGTCACCATTGGTATCATATGTACAAGCCTCATGGGCATTGGCAGACGTGACAGGACCTTCCTCATGAATGCTCTCTCTCTCCTCCTCTATCTTGCATTCCAGGCAGTCCAAGCAATGTCAGGTGTCCTGCACAAGCACATTATCAAACAGGTCCCCTCCACGATTGAGAGTGCCTTCACAAAGTTGAACATTAGGCCAAAGACTGTCCTGTTCACTGTTTGTACATGCCATTGCACATATCCACCAAAATATGCTGATGGGCCAAGTATCCCAACATACCCATCATACTGTACACACCGTCCATGCCTGGAGACCCTCTGCGGGGTGCCATTATTAGGTGAATGGCCAGATGGCAAATTGGAGCCAAAGAAGACATTTCACTACCATGACTTTAATGACTACCTTGGCAGCCTCCTCTCTCACAGTGATCTCGAGACCCTCATGGACCAAGCATGTGATGATCTTGTTGCCTCTATATCCACCAGCCCAAAGTTTGTCAAGGATATCTTTGAGGCCAGATTTCTTCGTGAATTCATCAGGCCTGAACCTGGGAAGCTATTCATTGACAGGGGAGATGAAGGCTGTTATGTATTTGCTCTCCATGTTGACTTCTTCAATCCTGAAGGCATGTCTATGTAAGGTGCACACACATCAACTGGTGTTATTTCCATGGCTTGCCTGAACTTGCCTGCCGACATTTGTTACAAGCCAGAAAACATGTACTTGGCAGGTATAATTCCTGGCCCAAAACAGCCCTCACTCGAGAATCTCAATCACTATATTTGCCCACTCATAACAGACCTTGCGATCTCATGGGAGTGAGGCATCCAATATTCTCAAACAGCCAACTATCCCAATGGACACATTACCTGCAGTGCAATCATGCTCGCTGTTTGCGACCTTGCTGCTGCTCATCACCTCTCAGCCTTTGCCAGGGTTGGAAGCCATTTCTTGTGTAGCGCATGCAATTGCTACCACAAAAGTAGCTATGGTAGAGTTGACTTCGAAGACTGGGTCCGTTGAGACAAGGACAAATTACGCCAATATGCTGAGGAATGGCAAGATGCACCCACTTCTGCTCTTCATGAAAGACTTTTCAAGCAGTATGGAGTATGCTACTTGGAGCTTTGGCAATTACTGTACTGGGATCTGGCCTGCCAGCTCATCATCAACTCCATGCACTGTGTCCTTGAAGGTCTCATGCAACACCACTCAAGGAATCTCCTAGGGCTTACCAATGAAAAATCTACCACACTAGAGGCTTCTGTGCCTGCCTTCAACCATCAATTCACTTCTGTTGATCTCAAGACTGCAGCCAAGCTCTCAATGACGACAAAGGAGGTTGCCCAAGTCTCAGCAATTCACAAACTTCTAGTCACCCCTGTAGCATTTCCCAATGATGACACATTTGTTGATGAATTTATGATCAAGCTATCAGCTTCCCTCCTAGCTAAGAATATTCGTTCCCTGAAGTTTGTCTGTGGGTTTGTCTGTTGCATTCCCTCAAAGCCGGCACACATCTATAAAAATGACTACATGAAAGCATTGGTTGGTTGGGTGAGCTACTCTTGGGATGCAGTTTCCACTTTCTCACAACCATCTCCAGCACCAGAATCAACCTTTAAAGGATGATGGGAAAGACCTGAACAATGGTATTTGTGGTCACAACGAGGTACTGAAACAGATTTGTGATGTCATTCGCAATACATCCACTCCATCATGGTTCGGGTCAGTTCCAAGAAACTTTGGCAATACCTCAGCAGGCACAATCAAAGCGGATGAATGGCAGTCTCTCATTACTGTCTATATCCCCATCGCATTGATTAGTCTATGGGGCTCTGAGTCAGAATCAACACTGAAGGTAGTGTTGGACCATACCATGGAACTTGTTTCGGCAGTCTACATTGCCTGTGCTCGGACAATGACTTTGGATTGTACAAGTGCCTACTGTTCGTGCATTGCACGCTATGTTGGAGATCTACGGTGCCTCCACCCCAAATTTGACCTACATCCAAACCACCATGCTGCATTCCACATATATGATTACCTAGGTTTATTTGGTCCTGTCCACTCATGGTGGACATTCCCCTTTGAACATCTGATTGGTGTCTTACAATGACTTCCCAGTAACCACAAATTAGGTAAGCTTTGTTGTAACCATCTGGAATATAATGACAATGATTGTGTAGGTGAGCTAGAGAGCACAATGCTGTTCTCATACCTCAAAGGTGCAAAGCTGTGCATTACGAGTCAGCCTATGGGACATGCTTTTCTTTTCCTATGACATACTTCTACCCACTTCGTTTTGCTAGTGACTTCTTCCATAGCCTTGCCTGGGATTCCCCCGGGATTATCCTTCATCGTTACGGACACCACCTCCTAAGGCTATTCTCATTACATAACCTCGTGATCTCATTTACCAACACCTCGACTACTTCTTGACCATTACTCTTCACACTGCCTTCATGGGCTGTGTTTCATTTCACCACCTTTCACACTGCCTTCATGGGCTGTGTTTCATTTCACTATCTTTAGCCACAGCTTACTGTGGAACCCTTTGCCCAGCATAGTACTTAAACCTTAGCCCTTCAACTACTTCGGGCTAAGCTAGTTCCCCTCTGTACTACCTACTGCCTCGCGCAATCCAGAACCTGCTTCATCCTCTTGCCTTCCATGACTTATAGGTCGGAGTCCACCAACCTAGACAGCAGTTCTAGGGGAAGACCAGCATTGGTCCCACCTTAAGTTGTCCCACTCAAGGGACCCTTCGACTAAGGCTACACTAAGCCGAGACCTCTTCATCACCTCGCTGCCAACCACTCTGTTTAACAGAGGCTACACTCATCCCTACCTGGGCCAAGCATAACACTGTGTGCTTGGCTATCTCACCTGAATGGTTCCCAAGCTCTGAAGGAATGCAAGATCCTGCTTGATCGTATATATGGCATTCATGAAACCACCATTAATCCTCAGGAGGATGATAATCAGCCCTCCGACAAAGCTACCAGTGTCCCACCTGAGCTCTATGAACTAGTCCCTCAATGCAAGACCTTGCTCAGAGCTGACATCAAGCATTTAGGTGTCATATATAGCCAATCATCTACCCATGCCGGGAACTCACAAATCATGTTCTACCCTGATGGAGACCAAATGCGTGGGCCAGTTCCAGGCATCATCCAACACATATATGAAGTTCATGGATCCATGGCCTTCACTGTTCAGAGACGTCATCCATTAGCTGTGAGTTCTGTTACGATCAGCATATGCCCCTGTCTTTTCCTCGATCATGTGCCTCTCCTCGTGACTCCTCTGATCACGTGACCACCTTGACCCTTGCCTCGACAAACCTATGTACCTTCACTGGTATTCACAATCGACTCGTCCTCTGGACCCCTCTCTTGTTTCATTACAGGACTGTGTGATAGTTGCCCTCCGTCATCCCTTTATGCCACAATGGCACCTCGGTACCTTCCGCCACCTTGTCACCTAGGCTTCCTTGTCACCTTGCTTCCATCTCACAGAAGCACCACGCCTTCCTTGTCACCACTGCTTCCTCATCACCTGTCTTCCTCATCACAGTGGTTCTCTGCCTCCGCACCCTCTATCCTGGGCTTCCTCATGCCCTTTACCCTGGGCTTCCACCTGATACCTTATCAGGGAGACTCTGGCCACATGTCCTCATTCACGCCCTATGCCCTACGGATCCCCGCTTGACGCATCATCTGTTATCTTCGTACCTCTTATCTCTTCGTCCTCGTGACTCATGTCTTATCAGATGAACCCTTCACATGTCTCTTTCTTTGTGCTTATCGCACTTCACACACACGTGTCCCTAACCCTTGACAACCCTCGCATAGTTCCCCATTCGTACCACTTAGTCAGTGCCCTTCACTTATCATATATATACCTTCGCTTCTCTAGTAGATCGCTTAACCTCGATCTCCCTTATATCATACGGCATTCCTTGTACCTTCGTACCTCGCTTCAATGCATCTTCTCATCCTGGTCAACCTTCAGTCATGAGGACGTTACAATCGTCACTTCACCATCTGGTATCAAGCCTGGATATTCGCCTCTCACCATCTGGTATCAAGCCCGGATCTCTACTGTCTGGTATCAAGTCCAGACCTTCGCCTTCGGCCATCATTAGGGCTTGCCAAGTGCCACTTAGGCCTTGGTCATAACAAGTTCCAGTAGGCCAGATATGTTTGCAGCTTATCCCTACTTCCTGGCAAAGCTCTACTCAGCTCGACTTAGTGCAAAATTGGAGCACGTGCAGATACAGTGGGTCCTAAGTCACTATGCCTGCTGGGCTGTCTTGAACGAAGAAGTTGTCATTCTGACATTGTGTTGGGTATGTATATTTGGTTGGCATAACTGATGTGTGCACTGATAATCTGATAAGGACTAAATGCTGTTCACCTCCCATCTGCCCATCTGCTCAGTTGTGTCCAATCTTGTCATGCAAGCCTGAGTTGCGCCATCTTAAACCTACTCACTTCTCCTGCTCGTTTTCTTGCCTACATTTTATGTACCTACCCACCTGGCATCCATGAATAAATTGTGTGCCTTATCCAGCACAAGGAATTATTATTATTCCATGCCCAACCAGCATGCAGGGGATCATCAGCCATTGGTCTGGCATTGATCGCACTGTGGGCTG
>JBBPLN010000526.1:0-18325 GCA_038089815.1 Sutorius eximius | reverse complement strand
GCTCCCCGGAAAGATCATCCAAGCCTTGAAGAGGGTTGGCACGGAGAATCCCCTAGTTTTGATCGACGAAGTGGACAAGATCGGAAGGGGAATCAATGGTGATCCGGCTAGCGCGTTGCTAGAGATGCTGGATCCCGAACAAAACAACGGATTCATAGACCATTAGTACGTCGGTTTCGTGTTCTCGTCCATCGAACGGGGGTTGACCTGGCATACAAAGCATGGGGTTGAGTATGCCCGGCGTATTCTCTGGGTGAATGGTACTTACGGATACGGTGTCAGCCAATACGCTCGATACTATACCCGCACCCTTGCTTGATCGAATGGAGGTTCTTGAAGTCAGTGGTTACGTCTCAGTATATGCATGTGAAAGCGCTTTGTAACAATGTACCTATATCACATACAGTGACATACCTGATTTACATGAAGATTTGAGCATCATTGTGTCGAGAAAATGCTGGTGTTGAGGCTGAAATGAAGCTATGATGACACTTGGAACTGGGAATGATTGTGATGTTACTGGGAATCATGGTGATGCTTACAGTGATTTGGACATTGAAATTTGTGAAGTGGGCTCGAGTGGCCAGAGGGAAAAGACATTGTAGTCACGGTGAAAGAGTTATATTGTTGGTTCCAGCATGGACGTTTGTGCGGATGCACGCCTGCTATGAGTAGCTATGTCGGACAAGGTAGTGGACGAAGCCCTATGTTGGCGCTAGTTTGGCCTAGTTCCCCATATAGTACATAGTATCGAGTAGCTACACTTGGTTTGCCATATTACGCTTTCTCACTGGGTATGAAGGGTCCATGATCAAATTTAGTTCGCCATGTCCAAACTTTGATGTCAACCACGGAGTAAGCTGCATTAATGAATCTATATATATAGTCATACAGTCATAGCATTGATGTCTACTTATGTTGCCAGTTTGCACACATGACGAGCAACGTGTGACGTCTATCATGATGTACATAGGACACAGTCCTGTTTCAACCTGCATGCGTCCAACGTTTTGCTCAGTAGCTCCAACTCGGTCCGAGTCGGCGCACGGCATTCCAATGTGGGCTCGTCAAGTCAATCATGCTATAAGCACAACGAAAACCGAGTAGAAAATTGGCGGCCGAGATGTTTGTTTGTACAGACAAGTAATTCTTTCCGAGTCCACGGCCCAGAGAGCCACGATACAAAGAATACACTTGGGAGTGAAACATTGAGGGTCGACAAACAGGCAGGATTTTGTTCACAGAAAAAAGTGCAAGCTCATGCTGGATAGTGAAGAGAAACAAGAAACGAAACGTAGTCGTATCAGCACTGCGAGGAAAGAAAACGACATGTTCAAAACGAACCTCCTTTGTCGGCTGACATCAACCTTGAGTCTCATCGACTTCCATCTCCTCCGGCCTTGGATCGTTGATATCACGATAAAACTAGTGATTGATCAGAGGATCCTCGATAAATTAGAGTGTGACATGCCTTGAAAGGGATGCCCTGCTGTATTGCGTCCAGCGCTGACCACGCAACAGGTATGGGACGCCCGCCTTCCGACAAGCGAACCTTACCAGCCCAACGCTTCGCAATCCCCTTGATCGCTGTCTCTCCTGGTCCCACAAACACAACTCTCCACCTATCGGTCCTGTGTTCTTTCAGCAAGTCTTTTCGTAGTTTATCCAAGCCCTTCTGTGGTGACCCGTGTCGAGAGCTGATGGTCATTTGAAAGGCAAAGACCTGTCCTTCGCAAACGAGGACACCGTCGATTCCAGGGAAATTGCCATGGGGGGGAAGCCAATAGAATGGGGCGGAAGCATTCAGTCCATCGAGGATAGAAGGAGGGAGTTCGCCCTCGGCGCCTCGTATCTTTGCAGGCAGCTGCGATGTGTCATCCCCTGGACCAACAACCCATGTACATTCCATGTCATGCCCCGCACAAAGGAGGCTATGGACTGCGTTTTCGTACAGGTTGCCGGCGGCCTGACGAGTCCCTGGCGTCTGAGAGAGGGCCAAGAAGAAATCCAATTTCATCTTGTTTTCCTTTCCAATGAGTCCTTGAGCTAACGTCTCGACGAGGGTTGAAGTTGGAACGATGACGTCAGCAACGATATCGTTGCGAATAGTGCGACCATCGATCTCTAGTGGCTTGATGAAATAGAACAGTGAGGTCCCGGGAAAGTCGAGGCCCTGTCCACCGCTGATGTACGGCAGAGGTGTCTCGACTGCCTTGCTGACGCCAGCAATGTACCTCCTCTCTATTGCGCTATCGTCCCGGTCCAGGTATTGGAGCAATGTTCGAGGAACATTGCCCCACTTCTTTGCGAGGGTAGTCATGCGCTCGTGATCCAGCTCCAAAAGTAAGCTGGTCAATCGTCGCCGTCAGGTCTAGCTGCAACCGGAATGGATCACCTACGCAAGTTGTGCGATCTCTACATCGGTCCACAAGTCCATGATGTAGGGTGAAGCGTCGTGTTGCTTGCTCCATTCCTTCCAACGCGAAGCCTTGGGTGAGGTCGCCTAAACAACTCGAATGCGAATTTTGTTGCTCATGAAAATAGCGGGAGGGATTTGAACAAGTGCATTGGAGTCGGTCAACGCCCATACGAGTCTGTGGTCACGAAGCGGCTCCCGAATAGAGTAGAGATCGACATCTGCGTCTTTGAAGAGGAGGTAGGATTTGGGATCGCTCAATTGATGGAAAGCCACTGGTCGTTTCTCACCAAGCAGGTGGACAAGTGCATAGAGGAGGAAATAGGTTTTCCCTGGAAAACAAACCAGGACCCGAATTCGTCTTCAAGTTACGCCTAATGATATTAACTGCTCACCAATACCTGGTTGACCCACAACAAACGCCCCCGACTCGTACGTATACAACGCTTGCATCGCCAGGCGATATTCTTCTCTGATGAGTATCTTTGGTCGTGAAATAATACTTGAAAAAAGGACTGTGAAGGCATCGAGATATTCAGTGATATCGATGTAATCGAAACCTCGAGGATGGTGTTTCGTGACCGCCTTGGAATCACCCCAAGCCTTACTGGCAAATAGCTTCAGGGAATTGAGCTCAAGAATATCCATCAGTGGAGATGGCAGTTGGAAGTTGAATAGCGTGGGATCCTAGGCTAGTGTTGCCGCGGCTTCGGCTTATGGCCGACTCGAGTCGGAGCCGAGCCGTTGGTTTAGCCGAGCCGCGGCAAGTCGAGTCGCGTGACTCTGCCAACTCGGCTACGACTCGGTAAGTCGCGGCTTACGGCTCCAAGTCGGCTCCAAGCCAGTAGTCGATCCTGTTTCGCACTGCTTATGGTTTTGTTGGTTGCTGTTGCCCCATTGCCCTCCTCGTTGTTGCCCTGCCCCACCCTGTGTTACGATCGGTCGTCACATGGTACACTTTTTCTTCCACCTCCTCATAGTTCTTTCATGATTACCTTGTCTAAACCTTGACTGGGAAACCCCCAGGACTTTCCCTGATCCATATGGACTTCATCTCCTCAGGTGACTCTCTTATGTTACCTTGTGTTCCCCATCATCACAGCCCGTTGTCATGTTTCACATTCATCTTTGATCGTAGCCGTTACCGCACTTTCGGGTTGTGCTTCTCTTCCTTTCCTTTCCAGTCATGCCCTGCAGCGGAACCTTATCTTCTTGCTTCAAACCTTAGTCATGACACACTACAAAAGACCCCCGCGTTCGCCTAGATATCTTAAGCTAGTTCCCCTCTGTTATACCTACACCTTCGCGCAATCCAACTTGCTTCCTCTCCGTTGTCCATGACTGTCAGGTCAGAGCCTCTAACCTAGATGGCAGTTCTAGGGGAAGACCAGCATCGGTTAACTCGTTGACTCTAGGTCAACTCGCATCCTCGTCCCTTCAGGCTACGTTACATGGCCAGAGTTCCCTTTGTCACTTTGCTCAAGCATTTACAGAGGCCACGCTCATCCCTACCCAGGCCAAGCGTAACAAAGGAACTAGCTTTCCTTCCAGTGGCTATCACCATTATACGCCGCCACCATATCCCGCCAACCGCCCACTGACCCCCGTTGGGGACACCCCCACGAAACCACTACCCCTGCCTCGGATACTTCCAGATCCCCTCCTCGTTCCCCCTTGCCAACAGAAAACCCTGACGAGACGATACCCTCCCTGGAAGCACAAGAGGAAACCACCAATCTAGCCCACGAACTATCAGCATCTCTCACCCTCCCTCGTGCCCCGACTCCCCCCTCACCTACTCCCACTAGGACTGTTCCACAACACCCATATACCCACGCACTCCACACCCCACGAACTAACACCCCCTCCTCCATCTGCAATCCCGTCATCGTTACCCCAGGAGGAACTTCCTTCTCGACCAACCCACCAGCACCACTGTCTGGAACTATGTCCTCGAAACCAACCAAACTCCGTATCAGAAAACCCGACACCTTCAATGGTGATCGAACCAAAGCAGAAGCATGGATCACGTCCGTGCAATTCTACCTCCATGTTAACGGCGCCGTCTACGACAAAGACAAAAAACGCATCGCTTTCGCCCTCTCATACATGACTGACGGAGCGGCCCTCGCCTGGGCTGCCACATTTCGGAAGAAAGCCATCTCAGGTACTACCATCACCCTCAGAACCTTTGAGAAGTTCATCAAGGACTTCCTTAAAGCATTTAAACGACAAGGCACTGTCACCTCCGCCATCCACTGGCTATCCATTACCAGGATGGAAAGCAAAGGCCGAGGAAGATGGGAACCCTCCCTCGCAGAATATACAGCCGACTTCCAGAATAAGGTAGTGGAAGCCAAGCTGACCCAGGACAACACCCTCATCAGGTACTACGCCCATGGGATTCCCCCCTGGATCATGAGAAATGTAAACCAACTCCAACCCGCCCCCACCACCATCGCCCAATGGTATGAAGAAGCTGCCAGGGAATGGGACGCCAACGAACAATCCTGCGCCATCGAAACATCCTGCAGGAACCCCGGACCCACACCATACACCCCCACATTCACGCCACAACCCAAAAGGGAAAAAGACCCCAATGCAATGGACGTCGATGTCATCCGAGTCGCTAAGCTCACCACTGAGGAAAGAGCCCAGTGTATCAAGGATAAACTATGCTTCCGATGCCGAAAACCGGGACATGGAAGCAAAGACTGCAAAGCGTTCACCACCCCGCCCCCAAGAAAAACCCCCCGCATCCAGCGAGTCGCAGCCGAAGAAGACATCCCCGCCTTAAAAGAAGTCGAGGACGACGACGAAGAACAAGGACCCACTGTTAGGAGGGTTAGATTTACTGTCCCTAAAAAGGATTTTTAAAAAGGGGATCTCGTCCGATGCAAGATTCCCTTTCCCCTACGTGTGCTCATGTACTTGTACCATCGTCTACCAAAGGAATCCAAATCCCTATTCAACTTGTGGTACCTTTGCACATCCTTCAAGTCGTCGACACCCGCGCTCTCATTGACAGCAGCGCAGATATCAACTGCCTTGATTGGGGCTTCGCCTGAAAACACTGACTCCCAATCACCAGCCTCAAGGAACCACTCCACATTCATAATGTGGATAGCTCATGAAACAAAGCTGGAGACATCAAATTCTCCACCACTCTCTTCGTCAACGTCGAAGGAGTCGCCCACCGGGCAACCTTCTACCTTATCAACTGTGGACAGGAGAACGTCATTCTCGGATACCCTTGGCTCCGCTTGGCCAACCCCGCCATCGATTGGGCTGGGAACTCCCTCACCATCGACAAGTCCACGGATCAATCGGCGCTCCTATTCCAGGAACACTCCACCCAAGAACAAACAAACAAACTACACTGCAGGCCAACCCCCACAAAGAAGGAACCCCGCCACCACCACGTCGATGCAGTCTGGGATGCCAGGCTATACGAATACCTCAACATGGACGAAGACGCTAAACCCGCCCTTTCGCAACTCTACTCTCAACACGCACTCGACAACCGCCTCATGCATCGCGTAATACGCTGCGGATCGCATTTCATCCCCTCAGCCCAAATCGCCAGATTAACTACTGCTACAGAATTGGCAGCCAAAGCCAATGAAGTCAAGGAAAAGGCATTGCTCCCCCCCGAATACACCGACTTCGCTTCTGTATTCTCCAAAGAAGCAACCGAACATGTTCCACCAACATGCCCCTATGACCATGAGATCAACCTCGATGACTCCTTCACCCCAAAGATCAGCAAGGTCTACCCCTTATCCCCTCAAGAACGACAAGCCACCGAGGAATTCCTCGAGGAAAACCTGCGCGCCGGAAAGATCCGCCCATCCAACTCCCCCCAGGCCTCCCCCTTCTTCTTCGTTAAAAAGAAGGATGGGAAACTCCGTCCATGCCAAGACTACCGATATGTCAACGAACACACTGTTCGCAACGCATACCCACTCCCCCTCATCTTGGACCTCACTGACAAACTCCGTGACGCCAAGGTGTTTACTAAATTCGACGTACGATGGGGGTACAACAACGTCCGAATCAAAGACAGACATCAATGGAAAGCTGCCTTCATTACCCACAAAGGCCTTTACAAACCAATGGTCATGTTCTTCGGATTGACCAATTCCCCCGCAACATTCCAACGGTTCATGAACAACTCGTTTTGTGACATGATTGCCAAAGGATGGTTAGTCATTTATATGAATGACCTCCTTATCTTCTCCCCCGACAAAAAAACCCATGAGGAACGCACGAAACAAGTCCTCCAACACATGAACGAACTTGATCTCCATCTTAAACTGGAGAAATGCACGTTCGCCACCTCCGAGGTTGAATACCTTGGAATGATCATCAAACCTGGACAGGTCACCATGGACCCCGTCAAACTCAATGGTATCGCTGCCTGGCCCACCCCATCACGCCTCCGCGATGTTCGCTCCTTCCTTGGCTTTGCCAACTTCTACCACCGATTCATCCCTGACTTCTCCAACGTAGCCTGCCCCCTCCTCAATCTCACAAAGAAGTCACACCCCTGGAATTGGATGCCCTCTTGCCAAACATCCTTTGATGCCCTCAAATTGCTTTTCCTTGCCAAACCGGTCCTCCGTCTCCCCAACCCCACTCGACCTTTTGCTATTGCAACTGATGCCTCCAAATGGGCCTCTGGCAGTATACTCCTCCAAACCGACACAGACGGCAAATGGCGCCCGTGTTCTTACCTCTCTCAAGCATTCTCCTCGACCGAGCGTAACTACAACGTCTACGACCGCAAACTCTTCGCCATCCTCCGCGCCCTCCACTCCTGGCGCCACTATCTTCGTGACTCCCCCTTCCCCGTCCAGGTCTTTACTGACCATAAAAACCTTACCTACTTCTGCCAACCGCAACACCTCAATCGCTGCCAAGCCAGGTGGCTCCTTGACCTCTCCGAATTCGACCTCCGTATCTCCCATGTTGCCGGTAGATTACTCTCTGGCCCGGACGCCCTCTCTCGCCGCCCCGACCACATTCCCCCTGACGACACTGATAACGAACATGTCACAGTCCTACCCCCTGCCCTCTTCGTCAATCTCATCGATGCCACTCTTGCGGAACATGTTAAATCCACCTCCTCTGATGACCCGCTTGTCCTCGCCGCCCTTCAAAGTCTCGACAAATCCATCTCCCCTACCCTCCGCTCCCACCTCAGCGACTGGCAATACGCTGCTGGCATCCTCACCTTCAAAGGACGAGTCTACATTCCCCCGGATGACACTCTCTGCTGCTCTATTGTTGCCCGATGCCATGACCATGCTTCTGCGGGCCATCCCGGCATCCTCAAAATGCACCAACTCGTCTCCTCCGAATTCTGGTGGCCCGGTCTGGCCCAATTTGTCCGCTGTTACATTGAAGGCTGCGCCCCCTGCCAACAACACAAGACCAACACTCACCCCACCGTTCCGCCGCTCACCCCCATCCGCTCCCACGCCACCCGCCCCTTCCAACAGGTCTCATGTGACCTTGTCACCGACCTCCCTGTTTCCGCCGGCTTTGACTCTTTATTAGTCGTGGTGGACCACGGCCTTACGAAGGGGGTAATTCTTTGCCCAACTACCAAAACTGTCACCATGGAAGGAATTGCCATGCTCTTCTTCCACAAAGTTTACCTTCGTTTCGGACTATATGATAAAATCATCTCAGATTGTGGACCACAATTTGCATCCATCCTAGCCAGGGAACTAGGAAAACTCTTGAACTACGATATCTCCCTCTCCACTGCCTACCACCCGCAAACTGATGGAGAAACCGAACACGTCAACCAAGAGGTCAAAACATACCTTCGAATCTTTTGTGGCGCAAACCCCACCGCATGGGCAGAACATCTCACCCATGCGGAATTCGCTCACAACCACTGCCCTCACTCCGTCACCAACCAATCCCCGTTCTACCTCATGATGGGATACGAACCACATGCCCTCCCCACCATCATTGCTGAAACCAATCTCCCTGCTGCAGACCACCGTCTCAAAGCCCTCTCCGCCGCACGAGATGAGGCCCTAGCCGCTCACGAACTGGCTAGACAGGTAATGACCTCCCGCATTCGAGGGAAATTCACACCTTTCAAGAAAGGCGATAAGGTGTGGCTGAAAGCCCGCAACTTGAAACGCTCTGTATCCAACCTGAAATTCGCCACGAAACGGGAAGGACCTTTTACCATTACCCAGGTACTGTCCCCGATATTGTACAGACTCTGTCTCCCAGAAGTATGGAAGATCCACTCGGTATTCCACACTTCCCTCTTATCGCCCTATCGTGAGAACGCCGTCCATGGACGGAACTTCCCAGCTCCACCCCCGGACCTTATAGAAGGCAAAGAAGAATACGAAGTGGAGCGGATATTAAAACACCGTGGACCGCCTAACAACTGTTACTTCCTGATCCGATGGAAAGGGTATTCCGCAGAAGAAGACTTGTGGTCCCCTGAGCAGGACCTGAAACATTCGAAGGATGCCCTGGACGATTATAAAAGGGCTCACCCCACCACATTCCCCTCCAACCGCTCCTCTACACCAACCACTACCCCACCACGTCCAACCCGCACTTCTACGAAACATTATGGCCAACAACGTTGCTAGCTCGCTTGTTTCGCTTAGTATTTCTTCACCTGCAGGAACAATATCTGATGTGTCACCTCTTGAACCTTCTACGCCAGCTGCTCTATCTATCTCTGACTTAGAACCCATCTCCACTGTCGCTACACCAGGCTGGGCAACGTCCGCCCTTGAACCAGATGTCCCTGTCTCCCTTGCGTCTACCACCTCTGGATCCCTACCAAGACCCTCCCCGGTTGTTTCCGTCGATGTCCCGTCCCTCGCCCATAATATTCGCAATGACTTCCCAGACACAGTGTACATCCGAGCTCTTCAATCCTTTACCACAGACCGCGGTATGGCCCACCCTATCGACGCCCACCTTGACATGGGGTCCTCCTTCCTCACCCTCTATAGGGTGTTTCTGCAGGCGCATCACCTCACCCCGCTAATCCCCTGCCTCCGTGCCTCGCCATGGACCTCTGCCGCCATTGTAGCCGGACTGGTCAGAGATATACAGGTCCAGCTCACCAGAGCCCTCACCACACTCACCTATCAGCTGGAATTTGGGGAATTCTTGCAAGACGTCGACAGGTACCTCCGCGATCTCGCAGCCCATCATGACTTACCTGTCCCTCACACCACCACCACGCCATCAGCCTCCTCGTCGCCTCTTAACTCCGATGAAGAAAGATGCCTGGACCTCGCCGCCACTTATTGGAACATGGAAGGACCCCTCCCCTCCGACCACCCCTGGTATAACGAGTCGTGTTTTCATTGTCATCGCACAGGGCATATTCAGATCCACTGTGCCTTCTACCAATGCCCCACCTGTCTTCGTTGGGCCCCCGACCACACCCAAGGCTGATGCCCCCTATGTCGCCGCACCCAAAACGTTGATACGGCAGGACAACCCCTGTCCTCCCCCTCCTCTTCCTCGCCTTCTCGCCAACGCTGCTGCAATCGCAACCGAAACGACCGGTGGTACTGTGCCCAACTCGTCAATGGAGCACCGGTAGACGACTACTACGCCGAAGATTTCGGCGATGACATGATCGACAGACCGGGGTACGGTAACATCACAAGATCTCCCACGGCCTTTGATTAGGTTCGTCAGAGCCAAACCATAGATGGGAGGCTATGTTACGATCGGTCGTCACATGGTACACTTTTTCTTCCACCTCCTCATAGTTCTTTCACGATTACCTTGTCTAAACCTTGACCGGGAAACCCCCAGGACTTTCCCTGATCCATATGGACTTCATCTCCTCAGGTGACTCTCTTATGTTACCTCGTGTTCCCCATCATCACAGCCCGTCGTCACATTTCACATTCATCTTTGATCGTAGCCGTTACCGCACTTTCGGGTTGTGCTTCTCTTCCTTTCCTTTCCAGTCATGCCCTGCGGCGGAACCTTATCTTCTTGCTTCGAACCTTAGTCACGACACACTACAAAAGACCCCCGCGTTCGCCTAGATATCTTAAGCTAGTTCCCCTCTGTTATACCTACACCTTCGTGCAATCCAACTTGCTTCCTCTCCGTTGTCCACGACTGTCAGGTCGGAGCCTCTAACCTAGACGGCAGTTCTAGGGGAAGACCAGCATCGGTTAACTCGTTGACTCTAGGTCAACTCGCATCCTCGTCCCTTCAGGCTACGTTACACGGCCAGAGTTCCCTTTGTCACTTTGCTCAAGCATTTACAGAGGCCACGCTCGTCCCTACCTGGGCCAAGCATAACACCCTGCCCTCATCGTGACCCCATGGGCCTTACTGCATCAACTTCGCACCCAGGCCCTCACCCTTGCCCTCACCCCTTGCCCGCACTCTTGCCCATGTCGTCGCACCATTGTGGCAATTGCCATCATGGGCACCAACACCCTTGCTCCCCTGTCCCCTTGCTCCACCCCACAATGACAATGACATGTGAATCGCAATAGCATGGTTCTCATGTTGTCATCATTGTTGTGGTTGTGACTGCCCTGGGTGTGCCCTCACCCTTATGTTGCCCTTGCCCTACCTGACGATGACATGATGGTTGTGTCATCCTGACCTGTGTGCCCCCGCCCACACTTCCCTCATCCCCTGGGCCTGCCCTGCGACAACAATGACAATGATGCGAGAGTTGCAATGGTGTGACTCTCGCATTGTTGTTGCCCTTGCCTATGCACCCTCACCTGCCTGACTGCTCACATGTGCCTTCATGTTGCTGTTGCCCACCCTCACTTCACGTTGCCCTCACCTCCACATTTCCCCTTGCCTTGCCCAACGATGGCAATGACAATGACACGGCAACCATGCTATCGTGATTGTCATGTAGTTGTCATAGTTACAGTCGTGACCACCCGCATGCATTGCCCTTGTGATCACATTGCCCTCACCTGTACACCTCCACCCACACTCACCTGCAGATGACAACATGATGATGACGACATGGTTGCGCTTCTGTGATCATGTCATTGTCGTCATATCATTGACTCATTGTCCTCTCCTGCCCTTGCCTTCACACCCACCTCATGCATGGACAACAACATGACGGCAATGACATGATCACATCATTGTGTCGTGTTGTTGACTCAGCCCCTCTCACCCTTGCCCTCACCCTCACCCTTGCCCTTGCCCCTTGCCTTTGCACCCACCTCATGCATGGATGACAACACGACAGCAATGACGTGATTGCACCATTGTGGTCATGTTGTTGACCTGTCCCCTCTCACCATCATTCTGGCATCCTCACCCTCATCGTGGCCCCTTGCCCTCACACCTTTGTTCCTTGCTGTCACACCCACCTCACGCATGGATGACAACATGATGGCAACAACATGAGTCATCATCATGTTGTCATTGCAACAGTGAGTTGTCATTGTTGTTGTGTTGCCATTGTGAGGGGAAGGGCGAGAGCATGAGGGCGAGGGCAAGGACAGGTGGCAAGGACGAGGACAGGCAAGGACGAGGACGACATGACAATGATGATGTGATCACACTTCTGCAATCATGCTGTTGTTGTCGCATTGTTGTTGCAAGGGTGAGGGTGCAAAGGTGAGATGGCAAGGGTGAATGGCTCAGACAGGAGCATGAAATGGGCATGGTCATCTCTTCCTGAAGGCCTTGGGGTGGTCGCGTTGTCGTTGCAATTGAGGTCCAAGGTTGACTTCAAGTCGGCTTGGGAGTCAAGCCAGGCAAAGTCGAAGTCAGCTACAGCTTAGCTGAGTTGCAGCAACACTATCCTAGGTAGCGATTCAATCCTATTTGTATGATGTCAGACTTTGCTTTGTATGCTGTGGTCATTTTGGTCCAGCCTTCCGATTGCACCTGTGTTGCACTGAGAGTGCATGACAGTTATTTGTTATGACCAAGGCCTAAGTAGCGCTTGGCAAGCCCTAATGATGGCCAAAGGCAAAGGTCTGGGCTTGATACCAGATGGTGAAGTGACGATCGTAATGTCCTCATGACTGACGGTTGACCAGGATGAGAAGATGCATTGAAGTGAGGTATGAAGGTACAAGGAATGCCATATGATATAGGGAGATTGAGGTTAAGCAATCTACTAGAGAAGCGAAGGTATATATACAATAAGTGAAAGGCGCTGACTAAGCAGTACGAATGAGGAACTATGCGAGGGTTGTCAAGGGTTAGGGACACATGTATGTGAAGTGTGATAAGTGCGAAGGAAGAGACATGTGGAGGGCCCATCTGATAAGACATGAGCCTCAAGGACAAAGCGATAAGAGATATGAAGATAACGGATAATGTGTCAAGCAGGGATCTGTAGGGCATAGGGCATGAAGGAGGATGCATGGCCAGTGGTCTTCCTGATAAGGCATCAGGTGGGAGCCCAGGGTAAAGGGCATGAGGAAGCTTGGGGTAAAGGGCATGGAGGTAGAGAGCCACTGTGACGAGGAAGGTGGGTGACAAGGAAGCAGTGGTGACAAGGAAGGTGTGGTGCTTCTGTGAGATGGAAGCGAGGTGACAAGGAAGCCTAGGTGACGAGGTACCAAGATGACGAGGTGATAAGGTGATGGGGTGACGAGGAGCCAGAGTGACGAGATGGCAGAAGGTATTGAGGTGCGTGGTGGCATGAAGGGATGGTGGGAGGGCGGCTATTACACAGTCCTGTAATGAAGCAAGAGAGGGGTCCAAAGGACAAGTCAACTGTGAATACCAGTGAAGGCATATAGGGTCATCGAGGCAGGGGTCAAGGTGGTCACGTGATCAGAGGAGTCACGGGGAGAGGTATGTGATCGAGGAAAAAGACAGGGGCATATGCTGATCATAACATTATTTGCATGCCCACCTACCCACCTGACCTGTCGATGTGCCCATGTGCCCCCCTATTTGCACACTCAAGTCCAAGGCTGACAGCTCCATCTGCCCACACACTCATCTGCTTGCCCACCTGTCCATGCACCTGCCTGTCTGCCTGTCTGCCTAGCTGCACATGCATGCAAACACTCACCACCAAGTGTGTACATCTGCCTGTACACTCACCTGTCTGTGCACCTGCCTGTGCACACACACATACACTGACCATCCAATGCCACATGCATGTCCACCTGGCCACATGCCCACCATCCAACATCAGGCTGTAAGAACCCCCATCCCCAGTTGTGAAACAATCAAAGGAGCTTATAAAGCTGTAGGTTGTCATGAGACCAATGACTCAAGAGGCTAGCAAAGGAGCTCTGATGGGAAGACTCCAAGTGAACTAAACTGGAGTTCACTGGAGTGAGTCTTGGCCCTTTTGTACTACTCAGTAGTATGTACATGTTTGTGTCAGATCTACTGATACTCTACTATATATAGACTAATGAGACACATGGCCTGCTGTTGGCTGTGCATCATAATGGAAGCATAGTACATGAGGCATAGAAGAGAAGAGAACAGCCTATGAGGTTGTGAATGGAGATTAAAGAAAAGAAGTGCATAGCCCCAGCCTTAAGGTTCTACCCTTGGCCCTAGCCTGTACGCATAGCATGTGTTGACATTCTAGATGTTGGAGTATGAACTCTATAATTATGTCAACTAGGACAAATAAAGGAGATCAGATCATAGATCAGAGATAAGATATGATAACAAGCTGATCCAAAGCACAATGACTTGTACACATTGCGACTGAGTGGCATTGGAGGTTAGTGAGTCAGGTGGGACTCTATCCTGAGGAAGCAGTTTACTGACATGCTGAGGTCATGTGACATGTGAAATAGGGGTGAAAATATAGCCCTATAACACATGGTGTTGGATTTAGCAATCCATGTCAGGTGTATAGCCACCCAGTCACATGATACCATAGTATTTTGAACATTGTCTTGTAGCTAGACACCTCAGCTGGTTTCCCAACCACTGGGGTTAGTACACTTACATTCCCTTACTTTACCTATGGTACTGACTACTCTACAGTATTTACTATTCAATAGGTTATGAGCCCTGATCAGTGAAGTACTGGGAACTAGACTCAACCAAGCTTGAAAATGCCTTATGAAGTCCAACTCAAAGATGGCATGAGGATTCAAGTCTTGAGTCATGGTGAACATGAATGGTCAGTCTACTGCGAGATGCTCATTCATGCAGTGCAGGAAGCATGGAATACAATACCAGAAACTGACTATGCTACAGTGCTAGTGGCGATGAAAGCCCATATAAACCCCACCAGTATCTACAGATGGTGCTATCTCAATCTCTGGTGACAGCAACTAACCAAAGAAATATGAAAGGAAGTTGAAATGAGCAGAAGGACAACAGATGGTGGAAGCACAACCTTGGAAGTCCCTTGTGCAGCCATGGTCCAACTTGAATGACAACCACAACCACAGCCAAAGGGTCAGACAGGCCATAGGACAACAGTAGGTACAAGTGTGACCATGGAAGTCTCTTGCATAGCCACAGTCCAGCCCCGACCCCAAATGGCACACCAGCAAGTCAACAATAAGGCTGCTGATGACATGAATCTGTATGCAACATGCATTGAGCTCATAAGGCCAGTGAGCATATCACAACCCACCAACACAACTTACAGTGTGCTGCTTGTTACGCTTGACCTGGGTAAGGGCGAGTGTAGCCTCTGAGATGACGGTGGGTGGTGAAGGTGGGGTTAAGGATAGCTAGTAGACAAAAGCTAAGGTTTTAGTGACCTTAGGATGAAGTGTGAGAGTGAAGGCTTGGGTAGCCTAAGGATGAGGTTGAGGGACGAAGGCTTAGGTAAGCTCAATGACTGGAGTGTTCCCCTTTGGCTGCTGCAAAGGTTGGTAGGAGACTGAGCGACCATTACATTGTGGTGGTCAACGAGAGAGGAAGCTACTGATGTGATTGCAAGCACTAGGTATGACAGAGGGGAAATAGCTTGGCTACACGAAGTCAAAGAAGCCAAGTTTAGGTACTAGGTGAGGGTTAAGGTCCATCCAGAAGCTGTGGCTAAAAGGTGCGAAATGAAACACAGCTACATGAGGCAATGTAAAGGTGATGATCAAAGATGAAACTGAAGTATTGGTAGAGGGGATCATGAGGCTATGCAAGAGAATAGCCTTAGAAGATTGGGTCTGTGGATATGAGATATGTAATCCCAGGGGAATCCTGGGCAAGGCTATGGAAAGAGTGTCACTAGCAAAAGGAACTAGGCAAAAGTATGGATCATTGAAAGAAAAGTGTATCAGGTAGGCCAACTTGTAACACTGTTCATGGGGGAGTGAGAAGGTCATACAATGACTGGCAACACTGGAGTATATGAGGTCAACGAGATTACTCAGATGGCTGATGAAGGTGAGGTGAAGGCTCATGTGAGCAGGTAGGCAGCTGGAGCAAGTCTGGGTGAAGATGCCATGGATGATGGAACTACCAGCGACAATGCCACCACAATGGAAAGTCAACACAAAGTTGATGACACCAGCACATCACCTCAGAGCACAATGCTTGAGGGGGAGAGTGCCATATCAAGTGCCTTGCCAAGCAATGACACTGACAAGGCAAAGAGTGTGAGTGCATGGAGTACATCACTGCAAGACAACCAAGATGACCAACCAGAGTTGAAGCTGCAGGAGATGTCAAAAGACCCTGCAGGTACAATGGACGACATAAAACATCATCCAGATGTGCCTACAGAATCCTATGATGAGCCCAAGGGAGTGTGCAAGTGAGAGGGCAAGATGAGGGTCAGGGCACCTAAAAAGGTCGAGTTGAAAAGGTCAAGAGTAGATGAGGAGGCCACAGGTGAGGATGGCAATGAATCCCATTAATTCAACAAACCTACTGAGCCTCCAGATGAGGCAGAGAGCCAACCCAGTTGAGGAGCCCATGTGATTGGATTGTGTGTATGACATGAATAGCCCAAGTGAAAAAAAGCTGATAACAAAGGTGTACCCTGTGGGGGCCTGGGCCATTTGGGGGGTGTTTGGAGTGAAAGGGCCTGGTGTAAACCATCATTGTATTGAATGAGTGGGCCCTTTCATAGAGTGCTATAAAGAGATGTTACCAAGCTCATGAGATACAGTCTGGTCTGAGAAGTGAGCATCTGCCTGAGCCCAAGAGATACAACTGGGCCTGAAGAGATATGGTTGGGCCTGAGTGGTAGATGTCCAACAGGGCTCAAGGGACATGAGCAGGCCCCAGGGGTAGACACATGGCCAAGATTGAGGGACAAGGTTGGACCCATGGGGTGAGGTGGTCCTAAGAGCAAGAGACATGGTCAAGCCCAAGGGGTGAGGTGGTCCTAAGGGTGAGAGACATGGTTGGGCCCAATGGGTGAATGTGAGATGGATCTGGGACACAATTGGGCCTGTGGGGTGGCATGATACTGAGGTCAAGCAACATGGTCAGCCCTGTGAGGAGAGTAGGTGCTGAGATCAGCAACATGGGTGAGCCCAAGGAGTGGATGGATAACTGAAATTGAGGAATGCAGTTGAGCTTGTGGGGTGGCTTGATGCTGAGGTTGTGGGTCACATGAGGGCCTGGGCAGTGGAAGCATGACTGAGGTTGAGGGATGCAAGCAGGCATGTAGGATGGCTTGATGCTGAAGTTGAGGGACATGGTCAGGCCTGAGCAGTGGATGCATGACTGAGGTCAAGGAACATAGGCAGGCCCAATGAGTGGATACATGATCCAAGCTCAAGGACCACAGTCAGGCCTGTGGGGTACTTTCATACTAAAGTTGAGTTACATGGTCAGGCCTGAGGAGTGGATGTGTGACCTGAGCTCAAGGCCCACAGGTGGACCTGTGGGGTGGACATGTGATCTATCTCAAGAAATGTAGTCAGGCCTGAGCAGTGGATATATGATCTGAGCTTGAGGAACATAGTCAGGCCCATGGCATGGATGTGTGATCTATCTTGAGGGATACAGCCAGGCCCAAGGTCTGAGGTCAAGGAATACAGTCAGGCCTGATGGGTCAATCTGTGACCAAGCTTGAAGGACACAGGTGGGCCTGTGAGGAGGCTTGATACTGAAGGTAAGAGACACAGTCAGACCTAAGGAATAGACATCTGAGCAAGGGCAAGAGATATGGCCAGGCCCAAGGGATCAATATGTGACAAGCTCCAGAGATGTGTTACACTTGACCTGGGTAAGGGCAAGCGTAGCCTCCGAATGGGAGTCTGGGGGCAAGGGCAGCTAGAGTACAAGGGACGAGGGCAAGGTTAACTCAAGTGGGGGACACAGAGATTCCCTGGGAGACAAAGTGTTCACTTGGTTGAGAGTGTTCCCCTTTGGCTGCTGCAAAGGTTGGTTGTTGACTTGTCGGCCTTGACGCCGTGAAATGCGGTGGAGAGAGAAGAGTTACATATATTCAAAGGCAAACTATGGCGAATACAGAGGGGAAATAGCTTAGCTATGAAGGGTCAAAAGGCTAAGCTTAAATAGTGCTGGGAATAAAGTTCTACAGCATGTTGAGTCATAAGGTGACAGGAAAAGATAACAATCAAAGATGAAGGCTATGTGAAGAGCGACGATCAAAGATGAAATAGAAATGGAGATGAAAAGGTAGCAGTCAAAGATGGAACCAAGACATCGGTATGTGAGATCACGAGGTTACATAAGAGAGTAACCTTAGGAGATATTGTTCATAGGAATAGAGATTATCCTGGGAGAATCCTGGACAAGGTTATGGAAAGACGTCCCTATGAGAAAGACAGAGGTAGATGGATAACATGGCAAAAGAAAAGTGTACCTGGTCGACCACTTCGTAACATTACCTCCCGTCCATGGTTCAACTCCAGTGAACCACCTTTAATCAAAGGTGGGAGGAGACCCTGTAATGTTGCCATATCCAATGGCATCAATAACATCATCCCCATAGTTGACAAGCTTGTTGGAAGGGTTAGGTGCATCATCAACAACATG
>JBBPLN010000525.1:0-18348 GCA_038089815.1 Sutorius eximius | reverse complement strand
TGGGTGGCAGATGCAGCAGACTTTCTTTGCTGGACCCACTCATTCAGTGCTTCCTTGCAATGGCAGCCACCTGCAGCAATCATCCTTGGGCCAACTTGCTTGTTGGATGTGTCCTTCCAGGCATCTTCGGACTGGAGGTCATTTTTGAGTTTGAGAAGGGGGAGGTATGTCCCATCCTTCGAGAACAGATCAGAGGGAGTCAGTGATTTTATGGACGATGGAGGTATGGAAGAGTGAGAGATGATGAGAGGCATGGCATGCTGTATGCCAAAACAGTCAAGTCTGTTTCTGTTGAAGGAGTCAAGGAGGTTGCAGATCTCCTACTTGTTGAGAGGTCTTTGGTTGTACTTCCTGAAGACATGATTTCTCTTGAGTAAGTCTGTCTTCACATTACAGGCCTGATCAATGCATGCTTCAACTTCTCTTCCAAGGCATGCAGCTCAATGATCCGACATTGTCGTTGAATCGCACAGATGGATCTGGATCTCATGTCAACATCAGGCCATGCAGATGCATATGAATTGATGGATGTGTGCGATCTGATGTCGATGTTGGATCACACAGATGGATCTGATTGTCATCTTCAATCACTCAAGCTAATGACAGAGCATGTATTGTCAAATCCATTCACACCATCCATCTACCTCCTTGTCCCTGGTATTCTCTCCACACACCCTTCTCTCATTCCAAACATATTGTCCACTTTCTTTGTTGAGTTTTGACCATCCTCCTTTTTTTTTCCACAGGAGATGGTGGAAGTCCACCGTCCTTGTCAATCACAAACAGTTCTTTCCTTTTCAACAGCTTGTCTGTGGGTAGTTCACACCAGTACCAGTGAAAACGGTCCATTAGATCCATGCATAATCTGTGTCTCCATATGTCATCCAAATTCATCCATACATCATTCCACACCCTGCTTCAATGGTCCATCCTCCACATCCACCCACCCATGTCCATCTTCAACCACCTTCAATGAATCTCTTGTGTTGGTCATCACATTCACCAGGACATGATTCATCATGTGGCTCACATAGAACAGTGCATTGTCCCTGTTTCGTTTGCTTGCTTCTGGGATCCCAATTGTGCCTCTCTTGCACAGTGGACATTTAAATGTTCTCCCTGATATCTGTGCCCTTGTCTCATGCTGCTCTGTAGGTGTATAGAATGCACACCATGCTTGTGTGATGCATGTTCCACAGAACAGATGTCTGCATTCTGTGTTCATCATTGTCGCACATACCCTGTTCCACAGATCGTCTCATCAGCACTCGCTTCCAGACATGCACACTCACATCCATTCAAAACATCTGTGCTGTGTCAGTACCTTCTTTTCTTTTTCCCCATCTGTCACTCACATGTTACATTTGAATTTGTCTTCCATCAATCAATCCCCATACTCCACCATTCCTGCCACTTTCGTGACCTTCAATCTCATCTTCAAATCGCTTATCTCCGCATCCAAGTAATCCACCATGAATCTCATGTTGTCCAACTCCTTCATCTTTTTCTCCAATCCACTGGCTTCCTTTGTTGCCACACTCACCTTCTCACCATCCTCTTCTATTTCCATCTCATCCATCAACAGACCACTCTCTTCTCTATCCTCTTCTCCTGTCTCAACATCATTGTCCATCATCTTATTTTCTTCCTCTGTCTCTGTGTGTGACGATTTCATCTGATCTTTGTGAAACAGACTCACTCATCATTTGCTCTATCATCCACTGCTGGTATTCCATTCTCTTCATATAATCTCAGGTTGCCATCATGTAATTGTGGTGTTGAAGTACAATCAATCTTTATCAATACTACACATATATTAAATATTAAATATGATCAGTTTGCCTACCACAATAATAATGTCTTTTGGCACAATCCAAGGGTACCCTTGGATTGTGCACTCTTGCTCCTTAATTATGCACACAATCCAATATATTCTTCACATTGCGCATTTTTTTATTTCCACATGCATCCTTGTTTTAGAAATACAACACTCTCTCTGGATTACACATTGTTATACAATATACCTTTAACATGTATTTTCACCTGATATTCATTGTGGGAATTTATTCCCCTAATGTGGTGATGTAATGCTCATCACAACCCAACTAATTATGAAAACAGAGTAAATATTCTGAGCAATCCAATGGTACTATTGGATTGTGCATATTTATGCTCATTGATTCTACACAATCTGATGTATACCTCATATTGCACACTTTTTATCTCCCCATGTTTTGTTGTTCATTGTTTGTGCACAATCTGATGTGAGTTTTGAATTGTGCATTGTAATATACTATACTTTTAACACATATCTTCACATTGTATTTATCATTGTGGGAAATTATTTCCCAATGCAGTGACCATAACACTCATCCTAACCCCACTAATTATGAAAACAGAGTAAAATGCAAGAGGACCAATGCAACTGCAACATGGCATTCTAGATCCTCAAGCTCTTCATCTGATGAGATTTGCAATGCCCAGGAAGCTGAAGTTGAAGCTGGAGACAATCAGCTAACCATCTATTCCAAATCTCAGCACCTAAAAATGCTCCTCAGATGATATCCTTATGTGAGCAGAGCAAGAGCAAGAGATCTCCTCCCACTGCAGGCTGTGCATGGAAGAGAGGAGACAGCCATGAGGACTCAGTCAATGTTATCAGGAAATGAAAGTATGTCAAAGACTGGACTATTGGATACATGTTTCACTTTCCCTGTCCCACTCCTGCCATCTATCTTCCTGCATATGAGGGTTAATGGTGGGAAGACTTTGACAGATCATATGATGATTATGAAGGAGATCCCGTTTTAGAGAGCCTGAAACAGGATCACAATTCATATGAAATTGTGGAGGAGCCCTACTATCATCCTGGACTGTGGACCTCCTTCTGAGATTATGGGTATTGTCTCCTGAGCTCCTTCAGTCAGATGTTCTACCTTGATCCACCCATCAAAGTCATGGATCATATCGTCCCTGTAGGCACCACAAAACACTATGATCCCTCCCTTCGCTGTCAGAGATATCTGGTGGATGGTTACTATGACCCTTAGACCTAGGCAGGTGGAGATCTAGATGATCCACATCTTTCATAAGCCAACTGTAGTTCTTCATCATGGAAGGAGGAGGAATCAGAGTTGATCATGTTACTGTTCTTGCTTGGAGTGGCAAACATGTCCAATGATAGATCACAGGAAGAGGAGTCTGAAGCAGGTGTGGCAATTCCAGCTTTGAGAGCCCTGCTGTTAAAACAGCTCCCAAGGGGTGATAGTGTTGGTGGAGATTGAGCACAAGTCCTTGCCTGTACGTGCTACCTTTTGGTTTGACGATTCACATTGCAGTGCATGGCTACAAGGCTTGTCTTGAACCCTTGCCTGGTATTAAACAATGTTGGCATTGAGTCCTAACCACCAGTGCTCTAAGAGACAATCATGACAAGGATGATCAACAGCATGATTTGAACATGTCACATTTGCTCAGATTACAAACCATATGAGTATCAATGGAATGAATCTGTCTTTGTAAATCCTACAACCTTTTGCAATTCACCACCAGTTCTTGTCATGCAAAGTGCAGTCCTCAATGCTATGTGTCTGGTGTTGCTGGATGTGTGACGATGGCCAGGTGAATGTCAGTAGCAAAGTCTAAACGCATGCAGGCTAAAAACGGGATGCAACATGTCCTACCTACTCAGCCATGCAGCATCTGCCCCAAAAGACAATGTAAGCTGTCCTCACCACACATTGTTGCACAACATTGATGCAGATACAGTGCACCATGACCCATGTGTGAATCTGAGTGAGGCTGAGAATCACCAAAGGGTTTCAAGGCATCATGGATTGACAGGACAGTTGTCAGGTCCATTGTGGACTCTGAATGCCATTGAAATGAGGCTGAGCAATCCAACTTGTCTCTTTGCCAAAGAATGCTTTTTACTGCTTTGGGCCAGCTTCTTCCATTACATCTGGCCTAATGGATACAACCTCATCCAAAACACAGTGTCCCAAACCTGTCCATCACATTATTTGTTCATCTCTGCCCTTTACTCATGTGTCTTTACAGCATTGGAGCTAGCGGGTAGTTCCAATTGGTACTGCCCTTGCTCATGATGGACTTGGTATGTTTGGGTTCAGTCTTGTGCATCTCACACTGAGCAATGGCAATCTCCAATGCCATCCATGGTTGACAAGATGCATCCACTGACAATGGCATTTCCACCATGTCCATGCTGTTGCTCAAATCATGATCAGAGAGTTCTTGTACAAGTATACAAGATGCACCCATATACCAAGACACTATACTGGAGCTCTACTGAGCCTGACTGATTCCAGTCAAATGTCAAGAGCAGTATGTTTTTTTTTAATGCATGCAGATAGACTTTGCTACAGCAGATTGTTCACAGCTTATGTCCACAGTGTTTGTTCAGTCCTGGATGCCAATCCTATGCCACCTGGATTGTACCAGTATAACATGGTGATCTCGATGGCAGAACAGGAGATCAAAGTTACTGTGCATACCAAGGAACAGCATGATGTTTGGCTAACCATGAGTCCTCTCTGAATTGACTTGTCAATGGCTCTGATGCACCCCATTCAGGCACTTGATTGCCTGTTGGCATGACCCAATCCAAACACAGATGGTGCATACAAGACAGGTGAGGATCAGTGATTCTGTTCATGTTGTTTAGCACTCTATATTAGTTGGTATATAATGCATGCTTGGTTCCATCTGTTCTAATATTAGATATAGCTATTCTGTGAGCCATGTTCCTGCAATCCACAGCATAAGCAACAACATCAACTTGCCTCCTTGCCTCTTGGTTCTGTGCTCACTTAGGCCTTTGGGTAGGGTGGATTGCATGCTGATCCCATGGCATACCTGTTTTGACAGCGAGCAGTACCACTTGGATTGTAATTATCAGAGGCACGTAAGCCCTTGATTTGTGTCATTGCACAAATTCTTGAGCTAACATAGTGTAGACATGGCTTGCTATATGGACAACAGTATGCCCAGGTTCAAGGTATTGCCATTGCACTCAAGCTTGTCAAGCACATTCCAGATCAGTGGATTAGCCTCGGTCTAGGTTCATGGCAGATGCAGATATGCTATAGTAAGCCTTGCTCCATGTTCGTTCAAACCCAAGTCTTACTCAAACAAGCATTGGTTTGCCATGCTCAACGAAAAGCACAATATCTACCAGGTGGATTCTGCAAACAAGGTCAAGACCCCTATTGTAAAAGGGAACCCCCAGTGCACAGTGGACCAACTGAATCTGCTCAATACAACAAAAAGAATTCATGAGAAGCAATCAAGAGATGCTCAACTCCACAGCCATTGCAATCAAAAGTGTGAGTGCAATTGGGTTTGAATATTCAGGCCCCAAGCAATTAACCTGCATTTCTAGTACAAAGCTGCATCCGTCAAGCCAGTCAAAATGATCCCATATCAACATGTTGCAAAGGCCATGGCTTCCCAATATCAGCAACCAGATTGAAAAGGTAAACATTATTTTTCCATGATGCTTGCACAAGCAGACACTCAAAGACCCTATAGGTCAACGTTTCATCTCAGATTTGACAGGCCATTTACTGATGGTATTCTGCTATAATGCACAGCTTGCAAATCAACATAGGGCACACTGCACTGAGCAGGTCCAAAAGAGACAAGGGGCTCAAAGTTTGTGTTTTCCCTGACCAATGTGTTGTTGGAGCTGCACATAGGGAGCTGGTGGAAGAGCACCAGATTGCTGACACAGTGGAGTATAATTGGCCACTTTCACAGCCTGGCTACAGACTGTGGTGGATCCAAGAAATTCATGAGGTCCCTTGGAAGTACAGAGGCAGGACGGTGACAGACCATGCATGCAGGGCAGTCCATGATGGCATACATTAAAAAGTCCTTGTAGTTGTTTTCCAGGTCCTGCACAGAGCATTTGGGAATGCTGTCCAATGTGTTGTCAAGCTCAGCAGGGGAGTAGCTAAGATACCAAGTAAGGAACAGGGATGGGGGCTGCTTGAAGAGCAGGGCTAGACCTTTGGGTTGCAAGCTTGTCAACACAGTGGTAGGGGCCTGTGTAGTTTGTGGCCGGTTTAGGGGAGCTGAGATTTGGAAATGGGAAAGTGAATGGAATATGTACAGAGGTGAGCCACCTGATCAGTCACCGAGACCGAGAGAGTGATGCCTCAGCAATCAAGGCTGTATCCTTGATCTTTTTCAATGCATCTTCAGCCTCACTGTGACATTGAGGTTGGAAAGGAGGTGGTGATCCCTAAATGGAGTAGAGATTGGAATTAGAAGGTCTCAGCCTACCCTGGGGTGGCAGAAGGAATGAGTCGATGTAGCCATTATGTGTGCATGCAAAGAGCCTGGGACAACACATACCACGCCATTAAAAAAACCAGTAAAAGCTGTGGATGTCCAATTTCTCAGAGGGGAGATAGTGTATGTATGCATTTGAAACTCTCAGTCACATATATAACCAGTCTGTCACACATTTGCATAGTCTGCATCAGTCTTTTAGTCACAAAATCGCATAGCATGCATGTGTCAGCCCCTGGGATTCAGGGATGGTGTGCGTACACTATCCAGCCCCCAAGGCCTGAGCTTGTGTGCACTCCAGGTATAAAAACATGTGTAATGGCCCAAGGGGTTGGGCAGTGTGATATCCATCACACCTTACATAGTGTGAAAACCAAACTGACCAATGCATACACTAATACAAAATCCAATAAGCAATCCACTACTGTCTAAATCCCTCTAATAAATTGAATACAGCCACATCCTCTCCCCTCTCAAAAGGGCTAGCTCCTGTGGCCTTGAGGTGCGCTTGATACCACATGAATCCAGTGATCCCAAAGTGTGCCAGGACTGCTTTGGAAATCGGTTTTGCCAGTCCAAGAGTGTGTGACACTAGATCAGGCTGATCCTGTGCAATATATCTCTCATAGTATACAACCATGCTGCAAAGAGCAACAAGGGAGTTTTTGTACAGTTGTCAGCAATGCTTTATACACTCTAAAATGAAAATGTACTTCAAGGAGTGTTGATAAAGGGGAGCGCAAGGACCAGCATGCACAGTGTCTCAAGGGTTCCTTTGTGAACTTGGTTCATGAAAGACTTGCCGCATGTGGTGTTGAGAAACCAAGAGAGCTCTGTCAGGTGCATGGTGTCCAGGCTGAAAAAATGGCCCCCCAGTACATGCCAGAGATGGGGGTGTAGACCATGTGTAGTTAGTTGTCCAGGAGGCATGATGCTACAATGCTGTTATCAGCCACTAGGAAAGATGGAAGAAGTGGACTCACAGGAGACCCCCTGGGTACAGGTGGATGGTCTCAAAGGCAGCCTTGTTTGCAAATTTTGAGAGAAGCACCCCACTACAGACGATGTACTCCAAGGCACCCTTCATCTTGTTGCAGGTGATGATGGGGGCGGTGATGGCCCAGGACTTGATGCTGGCCATTGGAATGCAATAAATCATTGCACCTTCCACATTGTGGTGGGGGTATGAGAGAACACCAGCATGGTTTCCAATACCCCACATCTGCTCAGTCCAAAGGTCAGTGGGGAGTTGCATTTGCTTGTAGTTGACGGTGCTTTGTGTGTGGGCCCATTTGATCGCCATTCTGTTGTCCAAGTACCTGTAAAAAAGATGTCAGGATATGGATGTAGTGTGTAAAGCTACACACTCAAAAGGGGGGGGGGGCGTATGGTGAGCTGGGGAAAGGAAAAGTCAAGGAGCATTTGTGTCATGTTTGGGTTCTTGATGTTGGCAAGAAAATCGCATAGTGTCGTGCTCATGTGAGGCTTGTCAGGGCTCTTCACATGTTGTCTCATATCTGGGCAGTAGGTTAGCAAGTGCTAGATGACTGAGGATTGAGCATACCTTGGGGGTCAATGGGTTGATCAATGAATATTGAGTACCTCTTCAACAAGTGCTCCTCTGTCAATTGAAAGTCCTTGGTGTCAACATAGTCTCAAACAACGATGGTCTTGTTTCTCAACAGTGTGTCCCATGCGGCTTGAAGAACATCGTCTTTCAGCCCCTCTTTGAACAGGAATACAATGAGGTCGCTCAAAAGAAGCACCTTTGGAATCCTTGCAAGATCCACAACATAATCCCTGTCTGTTTGTAGGACATTCTTAATGCGAGATCCACTTGCATTCACCAGATATGGAAGAATGGTCCTCTGCCTGCTTGTCCATGTCTGTCTACAAGGTCTTTGTAGCGATCCAAGATAAGGGAAGTGGGTGGAGGGGAATCCAGGAAGCATTGGTCACTGTGGCTGGGGAAGTGGCATGCTGCTCAACAGTGGGCATGTCCTGGGCATCCTCTTCACCCACTCAAGGCTAGTCATGGTGCTCAAGGGTGTGTGTCTTGTTCTCTTTGTTGAACCACTCACCAAATACGTCACTTTCATCGACATATTCAAGGTCAAAGTCTAGTCTGTCTGATTTATGACACTGCTTGTCATCCCTGATGCTGGCCTCGTGGTTGGAGCAGTCTTCTTGGTGTTCTTGATGCAGGAGATCATATTTGATTGGGGGGTTCTTAGCAGCTGAAAGTGCTGGGCCAGATTCAATGTACCCCTCATGTTCATCAGTCACAGTGTGCAGGAGGTTGGCCTTGTCATCAGAATCATTGTTCCTCCCCATAAAATGTCTTGCTATTCAAATGGGGGGTGACAATGGGATGATGGCCTCGGTTTGGGCCAGCTTCCTTGTCCTTTGCTTGCAGAGGTGATCTCACACCCTCTTCTCCTGCAGTTGCTCATCCATCCTAGAAATACATGTCACTGTGGCATGGAAGTCAGGGCAGACCATCACTTACAACCCAGCATGGTGGCAACGCTCCCTGTCCCTTGCTTTTGACCTCTTTCCCTGGTGCACGGAGTCATTAGACTCTTCCTGCAGGTGTGAACACGTTCGTTTAATCATGATGGTGGTTTATGCTTGGAAAAGTGTCAGGAGGTGGATGGGAATCGAATGTAGATAATGGTCTATTTGTATGACTGACAGTGATGATGTGACAGACAAGGTTGAGCATGTGATGGATATATAGGATAGGACTTGTGCTAATAAGAAACTGGTGCCCAGATGTTTCAACCTGCCTTTAGACATTAAAAATTCTAGATATATGCAAAGAGTAAAGCATATCCAAGCATAATACAAACATGATAAATTTGCTATGAGAGAACCTATGTATTCTTTGTACAGAATGAGCGAAGTTTGGATAAGATGGCATCAAGAGTGCCTTCAGCCTTTTTAGCCTCAGCCTGGGCATGCTTCACCTTGGAAGAAGCAACAAGAATGAGGGCTTCTAGCTCTCCCAGCATCTTCAAAACCTCCAGTGGAATGCCAGTCATTGCCTTTGGTTCCTTGCAGAGGAGGGGGGGTTGTGATGGAGGGCTTTAGTTGGCTGGTTGGGTTCAGAGGCATTGGGACCAAGGTGGGGATAATGATCGAAGGCTTGGATTGTGGAGTGAGATTGGGTGGGGTGGTAATGGTGGGCGGCTTTGAGAATGCTTGCCCTTGGATGTGGCCAGCATGTTTTCAAGAATCTCCACGAGGATGTTGCTGTTGTTCTTGGGCACATTGGGCAGGGAAGAGACCCACCTCTTCTGCACAGCTCAAACTTTCTGGGAGATGGATGCTAGACGGTAGTTAGCAGCATAGGATTGAATTCTGAAGATGGGGAAAGGTCTGTAGATATGCCATGCAGAAAGTGCTCTGCAACATGCTGGAGGTGGGTCCATGTGACTGATAGATGCTCAGTATACTTTGGCATAGAATACAATGTAAATATCTGTTCTCCTTCAGCAGGACAGCTGGCTGGTTTAAGACAATCACCATGTCAATTCATAGGTGCAACAGAATGAATTGGCACCATGGATATGTAAGAGATCCAACAATAACAACACTGATCAGCTAGGCAGCATTCTATGGCAGTCCCACTGGCCTATACAGGACTATGGCAAGATGTTGAATGAAATATACCTGAACCTCATGCAAGATCTTCAGAAGGCATTTCAGGCGGTGACATGCATGTGGTCAACAATGGTGAGGTGGGTGGGTTCATCCAGGGGGAGAGCCAATCAGTGCAGTCTATCACACAACTTTGAGAATGTCCAAAAGGGACCACAAAAAATGGAAAGGGGAAGGGAAGGGAAGAAAAAGAAATGTGGCTGAGCTGAGCAGAAAATAATGAGGGTGCTGCTCAACCTCAGGGATGCCCCAAAGGGAGTATCAAATAGGAGACATGTCCATCCTATATTTGATGCCATGTTTGACATTATGCTCAACTGTCAAACATAGGCCCAACATGGTATCCAGTCTCGCTGACATCTCCACCCTTTTTGTTCAACGTTATGTTCGACCATTGAACATAAGTTGAACATGGTATCTAGTCTATGCAATATGTCAATCCTATGTTTGATGCTATGTTTGGCAGTGGAGCATGTTATCAAACATGATATCTAGTCGACCTAACATAGATAACGGTATAAAACAGTGATTTGAACACTTCATGAACACTCAGGCTTAACCTGACTTGAGATACAATTGAAGGAAGATGGGGGTGCATGGAGGTGCCATGGTGGTTGCAGTGTATGGTATTGGCATTGCAATTGCAAAAGAGCTGAGCTGAGTGGCACATACATGATGCAAATACACACATACTGATTCAATGGTAATGGTTACTGATTATGTAAACCAAGCAAAATCCAGCATGCTGTGACAAGAAGGATCTCTTTCCCTTTTTTTTTTAGCTTCATCCATGTCATCCCCTCCATCCAAGCAAGCATTTGCCTCTTTCCCATCAAGTGTAAATTTGGAAGGTAGGCTACGGTGGACAGTGGTTAGTAGCCATTGATGATGAAGGTGAGCCCTCTGTCATCTTCACTCAGCATCTTTTAGAGGTTTTACTCACAGACAGTATAGAGCTTGCACAGCACCTCAGTCGAAACAAAATGAGACACATTGATATGGAAACCCAAGAAGGGAGAATCATTATGGAGATGCAATTGCTTGCTATGCTACCTGCTGGGAAGAGACCACAGAAAGTCAAGGAGTTGCATAAACGCAACACATCAAAGAAGGCTAGTCTGTTGGTCTCTATCCTTAACTCTGAAGCAGCCTTCAAGGCAACAGAGATTCTTGTTACGAGTGGCAGCGTGTATTTCGTGGAAATGCCAGAAATGTGCATTCGCTGGTTTTATGACCAGCTCTGTGGTGTCCATGGTGGCATAAGTAAAATTCTTCAATCTCTCAGCATTTGTATTAAGCTTAAAATGTAGCTCATGTGTGCTGCTGTCATGGCTATGGCAGAGAGACTAAGCTTCTGCCTAACTGATGCTATCCTGAAGATAGATGACATAGATAAAATGCTCAAAGAGTCTAAAAACAAGGCATCTGCATCAGTGCCATGGCAGCAAATGAAGCAGCTATGTCAAACTCCAAGGGTTGATGCATTGAAAGTTCTACTTCCAGTGAGTGTCTGTTCTAAACGACGGTGGTTCATTGAAACAGTTGAATATTTGATACTGCCTGGCGGGAAGGAATGCAAAAGGCTGCCAATGATGCCATTGGCTGCATGGCTGACCTCGAATACGCCTACAACTACCAGCTATACGTATCTGATGCAACAGACATCTGTTGCAGCACCTCCAAGGTGCAGAAGTTCATAGCCAAGTTAGCGACCAGTTGCTTGCAGCCATGGATTCCATCCCTGTGAAGTTCAAGCTCGTTACACTCGATTACACAGACCCAACGTATGGCCTTCCTATTTTCACTCACGGTCTGCTTGTCTTGCTGGCACTGCATTTCAACAGAATACCATTGGCGCTTAAGGAGGTGCATGCACATCTCCAGTATCTGAGAAGTAGATTAGCTCCCCTAACTGGCCAAGCAGATTTCACGCTGGTTTGATCCCTTGCTAGACTACGCAATAGCTTTTTCAAAGTCCTCTAATGCTCCATCATATACTCAAGCCGTGGTAGACGCAGTAAGCCAATATGATTGGCTGGTCAGCCTTTGTACTATGCTACGAACTTGACAGTATCTACTAACCCCTGCACAGCTGCTGAGCATTGTACTCAACAACTACGGTGCATGCCTCGCTCTTGAGGTTACACTACCCAGGTATCTGGAGCTGCATACTCTACACATCCAAATGACAAAAGAGCTTTTCGCTAGTCCTTCCCCCTACCACTACCAGGGCTATGTTTGAGGCTTGCAAGCCAGCGCAGCCAACTCCCCTAAAACACAAGTCGAATCTAATGACCCAAGGTGTAAACTTGCTTCTCCATTTGTCTTGGAACTGGAAGAGCACCTCTAGCTCTCATAGTCAGGAGCTCTACAACATTGCTGGGGCAGGGGTGCTTGAATTTAGCATTATAGCTGAGTACTGTGAAGACTTCATCCAATCTGTGCCTGTCTTCACCCCACAAAACTCTGGCTGCATACCACTCAGCAAGTCAACTGAATGAATCCCATTCTCCTTCGCTGATCAGATCATTCACTCATCCACAAAGAGGAGTTTGGGATCTCAGATGAACTGACATCTTGGGTGTCTTACATGGACGAGCAAAATGACAAGGCTGCTGTTCAAAAGATCGTCAGTATCATAGAGAAATGTCCGTTCGCATGGCAAAATCTGTTCAACAAAGATCAGGCCAAACAACGAAAATCAGGCCAAATCTCCTGAGTTGAGCCCTTGATGTGCATGTCGCACTCAAGGAGCTTGTAGCAGTAAGTGTTTCCAAGTTGAACTCTTTGGTGGTTTCTGCAACTGAGTCCAGGTGCTACAGAGGAACACTTATCGAAAACGATCTGGCAACTTGGAAAGGGACTTGGAAGACGTGGAAGATTCAGACTTTAACCTCAGTATCGCCCTCCGTGGCTATGAGGCTAAGACCCTCTTACCCAGGGGGAACAGGCAGCTTTGTGGCGCTGGTAAAGACTTACTTCCACAGGTATCAAAAACCATTCCCACTGTTCCTCTCCAAGTGCAAGAGGCACCTGAAGTGGCCAGCACTGCTGGCCATCAAATTGACGTTCCATGCACAGATAGGTCATCCCCAGGAGATAGGAACATTCCCCTGGATGAAGGAGGTGATGGAGATGCTGCAGACAAGGCCCCATCTACTGTGGCACCCACGTCTCCTGGTCATGCGCTTTCTACCACTGTGCCTCCCACTCCAGCACCCGCACCTCCTCATACACCTACTGCGACTGCAACCCCCTCCCCAGCATGCAACCTCACAAGAAGCCCTGCTACTTCCATGCCAGAGACAAGGGTGGGCCGCAAACGCCCTCACAGTCCTGGCCATGGTGAGTAAATGTAACAGAACCGTGAGGCAGGTATGGCTGATGTTTGATCTGTGCAAGAAATTGGACACAGGGAGCACAGGAAGCACTCCAAAGGAGCTACCCGTTTCACACAGTCCTGAGAAGAAAGGATCTGCCTCATATATACTTTGCTGCACTACCTGTCCATACTCGAGTACCAGCCAATGCACCAGTTGCTTGTCCCTGGCAGTATGTCCTCATGGGTTTCTGTGCTGTTACAAGTAGCGGTGATATAGTGCAGCCCATCTTTGGTTGACTTCACACCCTTGCACTGAAACTCCATCCATCAATGCCCTTGTTGCCACCGATGCAAAAGATCCCAAAACAGAACCAAAATAGACAAGAGAGAATAGCTGTTGCTAGAGGGTCACTGGAAGGATGCTGTCAAACGTCTTGCTGGCACAGCTTCAGACTGGACCGGTGTGGCATGCAGGGGTAGTGTGCTGGAGCTTGCCTCCTGGCTCGGACACGTCGGTCCACTGTTTAGCTTTCCAAAGTTGATTTCTAGAAAGGAGTCAGCCTAGCTTGAGATTGAAATGGGAAAGGCGCACTGTGCATAGAGTAGTGCTGGACTGCCATGCAGACATGCCAGTGCATTGTCCAGGGCTTGCAGTGGCCAGAGGCGCAGACATCCTGCTCATGGCTGCCTTGGTAAACGTCGATGTGGTCAGTGAAGGAGAGGGCTTGCTGGTGGGCACTGGCACCGCTGAAGTTGGTGTCGATGCTGGCTGTGTGGGTGATGTCACAGGCGCTGGTCCGCCTGATCTACTGGGCATAGCTTTGATGGCCTGGTCATACTGCCTGTTGGCTATGCCAGCACATCAGCATACCATCCCACAGCATCATGCCCCCAAAGGACAAACACCTGCTCCTGGTCTCCTCGATGATGCTCACAAGCGTTGAGGAGCTGATGAAACCGCTCCCTGCAGCACTTGATGACGCTGGTGCGCCAGTGTACACCTTGGTACTATTCTTGTTTGGCAAGGTGTTCTTGGCCCAGCTGGCCTTGCATCCCACTCAATCGCATGCTGATGGAGGGGAGCACCGTGTGGAAAAGTCCCAGGCCTCCAGAGATCCCAAGCATTACAGCACGAGATAGGTCATGAATGAAACTGCGCACACTGATGCTATCAATTGAGTAGCTCACAGCTGCTGTTCAGGCCAACAGCATGCCAATGACCGAGAGGTCTGCATGTAAAGAATTGCGCATAGGTGGCACCAAATGCGAATGCACTCAGCATTGTTCCAATGCAGGAATCAGGAAAAGGGCACTGTGGAGCTGTCCATGACGCACATGCCTGGCCATCCAAGTTGCTTGTGAACCCAACACTGCCCGCCACACCTCCAACTGAGAGCGTGGCAGTCTTATCAGCCTTTTAACACATTTTGATGCCTGCTGCAAGGAAGCCGCAGTTAGGAAGGTTCTTTCCAGGGAAGACGCAACCATCCATCGTGCTGCATATCTACGGGCACATGTCAGCGCACAGAAGCGACAAGAGTGGTGCATGGAATGGGTATGGCGTCGCAGTGGCATCCTGGTCCCAGTGAAGATGGACTTACATTGGCAAGGTTGGTTGCAGGCAAATTTCCAGTCGAGTAAAACTCACTAAGGAATGCAACAGGCAACTTAGTGCCAACAGCACCATCCTGTGCAGTGTGAAATGAATATGCTGCCCTCATCACCAAGGAGAGCTGTGCTGCTAGCTTGGCTTTGGCAGCTGCAGGAGCAGGAGGGGTGGGTCGACTAACAGTCACATCCAGTCATACCCAAGCGACCCAGCAAGCTCCCACAAGCTGCTTCTGCACAGCCTAGCAGTAGGGGTTGCATGTCACTGGAACAGCTTGTCTGTGTGTTGCAGCTTGAGGATCTGAGAAGTGCAGAACTGAGTGCAGTGACCAGCCACTCGGCAACTGGACATGCTGAGTCATGCGTATGTGTTATAAGGTAAGGTCAGCTCACAGTGATTTTTCATGACACAGCACTATGGGGCGATTGTGCTGCTCTTGCTCAATGTGCTCCGAAATGCGAGCTACATGTCAAGGCTATGGAGTGTGCCCATGTACAGCATTCTGTTGCTCATATGGAACTGACATTCTGTACTAGTTTGGTGTTGTTTGGTGTTGTTTGGTGTCTTACAAGTCTGACCTATCCTGTTTGGTGTGGTTTGGTGTCATGAAACATCTCACCTATGGTGTGGTGACGCATGGGTGACATATATAGGTTTCCATTGCATGTATGGAACATCCTATAACACTGAACTGGTGCTTGTTCAATGTGGTTCAATGTCCTAGAATGTCTGGCATATGGTGTGGTGATATGTGGATGACATGTACAGGATTCTAATCCATGTATGGAATGTCCTATAACACCAAGCTAGTGCTAGGTCAGTGTGGTTCAGTGTCATTCAGTGTCTTAGAATGTCTGCCCATGTACAACATTCTGTTGTTCATATGGAACAGACATTCTGTGCTAGTTTGGTGTTGTTTGGTGTGCTAGTTTGGCATTGTTTGGTGTCTTGTGAGGTCTGACCTATGTTGCAGTGATATGTAGGCATTTCCACTGCCATATCTAGATATCTCCATGTCGTGTTGCAGATATGATTACACCATCATAGGTATATGCTACACTACATGATATAGGGGTTCTGTATATCCATTATCCACCGTTTGAAAACCATGGTGAACGTGTCAGCCAATGTACCCATCATTTTGTCGTGAAACTGCAACCAGATGCTTGTATTGAGGGACCATTCCACCTTGTTCACGAGGGGTTCCTTTCCAGACGGATCAATTTGTAGTCCTATGTCCATCCTGCAGAAGATCAATATGGATGTTTTTGTGCCATTGTCCTTGGCTTTGTGGAAAACAAATTTCCTCCAGGTCTTCTGGACAAACATGATGAACTCAGTTCTTCCTTGTGATTGTATTGGAGCTGCTCCTGATTTGGGGTTGACCATCACCTGACATAGCTCAGCCATCCTGAGAGGCTTTGTCTCCTTGTCTACAACTTTCCTGATCTCCTCCGAGTCAGACATCTTCCTGTAATACCGGAGTGGAACACACACCTTATCTCATCCAGGAAAAGGAAGGACTCAGCTATGCTGCCCTTCCAATTGCCCTTCCAATCCCTTTCTGCCATCTTGTGAGTGTGCATCATGCTGATAATATTTCCCCCAATGACAAAAACCCTCCATTCACTGATTTGATTGAGGCTTTGGATATACTCTTGCACCATCCAGAAGATGTCCCTTCCACTGCCTTCATCCATGTACATCCATATGTGGTGATGGGTAGAGGCTGTTGGTAATATGACGTGCAATCCACACTTGCTGTGACTATGCTTAAGGATGGCATGATCTGGAATGCCTTGCCCTGACTCCAGATGAATGGTGCATGGTGTATATAACCCACTCAATCTGGCAATCATCTGTAGATGTTTGGTGGTGGGCCATTTCATTATGGCCCAATGTGTGTGCCTTATTGGAGGCCAGAAGAATGTCTGGGAGGCAAGCTGAGTGACATTTGATTCATACCTCCAAAGGCCTTCTGCATTGAAGCCATATGAATTTCCCTTGCCACTGTGGACACCTGTCAGTTTGATGCTCAGTGGTGGGATCAGAAGAAAATGTAGAGATGATCTACAGAATAATTGATGCCTCCAAGTATGCAGTCCACTGTGGCCTTGAAGTCAGCCCATGTTTCAAATCAAACATTGAAGGCCTCCCTGTTCTCATACAAATTCATCTGGAGAATCATCCATACCTACAATTTCACATCAACTCCTAAACAAGCAGAGATGACATATGGTGCACTCACCCATCCAGTCACCAACACCTTCACCTTGGTCTTGGTCACACTGATCTTGTATACAAGTCTGGTCAGGTGTTTGATGGACTTATACTAGGTGTGGGTGATGTCCTGTGGAGTCCAACTGATGTTGTCAACCACATCCTTCCTTTTCATCGCACAGCTTGGATCTGGAACATAGAGGATGGTGTATTTCCTGTGCTTGGATGGTGCCACAGGATACCAAGTGTCATTTTGTGGTGATGGGATGGGGCATGCTCTAGATGATGGCCCTGATGTTGCATCATCCTGCATGATGCCCCACTTGTCTGGGAGTTCAAAGGATCCAAAGGACAATGTCAAGCCCAATGCCAAGCTGTGAGAAACTAGATAGGGTAGTACAGTGACTGCTGGCCTTGGGCCCATGCTTGAGTACCTGCTTTCCAAGTCCCTGTGTGATACATCCATCACATCCACTGATGCTAAATCTAACTTCATGCTGTCCATAGACCATTCTTCATCATCCTCAGCCTTGTTCCCATCGCCTGGTTGATCACGTTCCAGATTTGGGCTGCCCTTGCAGTGCTTGTGTTCAACATCTCCCTGTCCATACATGAAATCGGCCTGTTTGATTTCCATGGAGTTATCTTTGGAGCTGGATCAGTCACAACAGGTGGTTAGTCACTGGAGTCCTCCATACAAGACAGTATGCAACGAGTACCTCTGAGATGCATCAGACACAAGTTCCAGGTGCTTGAGTTCAAAAGCTGCCTTTCTGGAGGAAAGATGCTCAAGGATCTCTGCTCTTGTTGGGCAGCATGTCTTCTGTGAATACAATGCACCTTTGACAAATGCAGATGAGCCTGGATAGTCATCTGAGCATTCAGGGTGCCTGATGCATGATGCAGAATGGTGAGCACATGCACCTCCCTTGTGATGCCATAATGGAGAGTCCTGCTCTTTTATACAACCACACATGTGAATACATACCTCATACCCTACCATTGCCCAATGGCCAGCCACACTGGATGAATGTTGCAGCATGTTGAGGATAGTTTGGCTAATACAAGGAAGGGAGACAAGGATGTGGTTATGGGACTAGATTCCATATTTGGACCTGGACATTAATTGTGTGAACATTGCTAGAATGGCAAGGGCATGCACCCTTCTTAGGCTGCCATAACAGAGAGTTCTGCTGTGTTGTGCAGCCACATGTGTGAA
>JBBPLN010000524.1:0-18392 GCA_038089815.1 Sutorius eximius | reverse complement strand
AGATGCAGACATACTGGAAAATCTAAGCCTTCTTCAGCGACAGACGTGGCAACCACTGGGTAGAAAGAGTCAATGATACAGTGCAATGGCACAAAGAAGAAACATACGCAGATTCAGGCCACCTTCCTCATACGATTTTCGGAACGCCCGAACCGTGTCTTGCTGCCTCGCTAATCCCATACCCTTCACGTTCACCCCCGACGCTGCACTCCCATTGGGACCCCCTTTATTCCGTGTGCTATGTCCACCGCCGTGCCCGACAAGTTCTGCGCACCGAATGCGACCCCTCAGCTCGGGAATCTTGGAGAGCACTTTGGCAAGGCAAGCAGCAACCTGACGCTGCTCTACAAAGACAATGCCATGGAACGTTGGGGTGTGGTGTGCAAGAAGGACCTCAGTGAGAGCCTTTACCTTGGGAGTACACCAGGCAAGCGGGACGGGGATTGGCACGGCAGGTGGGGAGGTGGAAGGGTCCTCAAAAAATGGCTTGAAATCAGCAAGGATAGAGTCAATTTGTTCAAGGGCGAAGGGGACTGGTGGTGTGCTTTGATACGTGGGAGGATCATCGATATCCATACCATCTTCTCGGATGTCAAAGGGATTGACAATGTGATCGCCGGAAGCACCAAACTCTAGTAGAAGCTGATTGACCCGGGTACGAACCTCATGATATACAAAGAGGTCCGCGGAGTAGGGACCGAGGCTGTTACGAGTAACATGGTACTTCATTTGTAATTTGTCCCATGATATGTCAATGTCGTCGGATTGGAAGAGTGACAGCGTGTCCCAAAGACTTGGGTTTAGATAGAGATAGTTATCAGGGGGAGGGAAATATTCCTTAATCAGCTGCGGCGAGTATATGAGCAATCGCCCCGTGATGGGCGGAAAATGGCAAAACACGCACTTCCACTGGTCGCGGCGAGCTTTCAAGCAATTCGGATACGTGTTCGCGCACAGCAATGACAGTGGCATCCAGGTTCTTCTCCAACGTTAGCAAAGACCCTTCCGCATCCTTGGGATTCCATATGGGCGACGCCGTCATGCCAAATACCTTTGGGCGCTCGGCGGGATGAACTTGAAAGTATTCGCGCATTATTCCGTTGTAGGCATGGTTCTTGCGCGTGTGGTGACATTCGTCGAAGATGATCAATGAAACCTGGGTAGGTAGTCCAGCACAATATCAACAAGAATTTAGAAGGATACATACATTGTCAATTCTCCAATGTGAATGTGTGAGAACGTTGAGAAATATCTGGGCTACGAGCACCTTTGAGAAACCACACTTTGCCACCGAGCGACGGATGCGACATTACCTGTCATGACGACCACGTCCGCTTTCTCAAACGAGCTCTTCCAATTCGCTCTATCTGAGAGCTCTAAATCCAGGCTTCCGTGGAACTTTCGCACCCTCAAGGGGGTCTGAGAGGCAATAAACTCTGCTTGTTGCTCCACGAGGGCAACCTTTGGGACGAGGAATACGACGACCTTGCCGATGGCGCTCGGCTGTAGAACGACCCATTTGATGAGAAGGATGCTGATTAGGGTTTTCCCGCTCCCTGTGTCGAGGGCAGCGATGATGTTGTGCTCTTGCGCGCGCTTAAATATTTCCTCCTGGTACTTGCGCGGGAGAATGGTTTCATTGACAGTGACGGTATGACCTTGGGTGGTCGTCGTGGTCGTCGTGCCGGTAGTCGTCACTGTCATCAAGATATCGGAGACACCTGCGGTGAGATCAGACGGGGATGTGCTTGAAATCAGTACATCTCCAAGCTTCTGACAACCCAGCAGGAGATTTTTCCACCGACGGAAGTCATTCAAGTCCGCGTCGCGGTCAATATCTTGAATACAGCCTTCCTAATCCGGTCATCCCGATTCACTGTGGGCGCAACCATCTCGTTCTTGCCATCACACACATGGCAGTAAACCCAAACGAGGATACAGAATTGTGAGCGAGACATCCAACATCAACCATCGCGCACCCTCACAGCTCACAGCAACGACGCCCTCCGCAAACATGGCATCCTCCCACCCAGAGAAACATCTCCGCGGACACCGTCACCTCCTCCACCTCCAACAGTCAGCGAGATCCTGGTGGACCTCACCCCGGAGGAGCTACGTGAGCTAGGGGAGGATGTCACGGACGATGATCTGCAGCGGACAGTGGACGCAGTCCGTCGCCAGCGGCTGTCCGAAGAGCGGAAGGCAGTGCAGCGTGCCCGCTTCGGGAGGGTTTATCCGATCGGCAGAGACGATTACACAAGGGAGGTCACAGAGGCGAGCAAGACCAGCGAAGAGGATGACGAAGACGAAAAGGGCACAGGGGTGGTATGCTTTCTTTACAAAGACGGGTGAGCAGTCCATATCGCATGCTGGAGCAATCTCATCTGCGTCCTAGCATTCCACGAAGTGATCGTACATTGAATCACGTCCGGGAATTAGCTGCGCGATATCCGCGAACCAAGTTTGTGTCCATCGTCGGCGACAAATGCATAGCAGATCTACCCGATAGTCGCATACCAATGCTTATCATTTATCGTAAAGGGGAAATCAGAAATCAGCTCGTGGCTTGGGGTGCTGACCGCGATCGGCGTCTTGAGGGTACGCCAACATTTCCAATGTCTCGTCGCCACTCAATCCTCTGAGCAGAGCTCGAGGCAATCCTTATGTTGTGTGGGGTTATAGACCCCTCTGAACGTCCTTTCCAAGATGCGCAAGATGGTCGAGATCGGAGTGACATTTCCGATGAAGAGCACGACGATCCATCTGTTCATATGCGATCTGCAACGACCAGGACGAATGCACAAGCTCCAAAGAACATCCGTGGACCATCAAGAAAGGATGATTCGGATTCAGAGTTCGAGTTTGATATGTAGGGCTTAATTCATCAGAATAAACATTCTGTTTGCACTGTGCAATCATTCCGAACGTACTGAACCAGTTTCTACCGAACCTACTCAACATTGAAGGGAGGGAGGGTCTGTCGCCTTCCCTTCACTGGCCAAACTTCTGTCATGGTCTTGGCCGCCCATATCCTTCCGCCTCGCACGACGAACCTGATCTCCCTTGTCTGGCGGATGTCGCCATCAATCAAATCAAAGCCCTCAGGTAAAACAACAAGGTCAGCGAGTTTGCCTACAGACACCGTGCCGAGGGACTCTTGAAGACCAAAAGTCGTCGCAGCGTTAGAGGTTGCAGCACGGATGACCTAGAAACATCAGGCTGAGACGAACACCGCGATGATGTGAAAATGTAGATCTGACCTCGTAATTACTTAGTCCTCCAGCTTTGGCAAACGCCATTTCTTGGTGATACATCAGACCCAACGGCGGCTCTCCATGCGCCCCAATATGTGTAGACAGCCCGCGATGAACCATCTTGGCGACCGACGAAGAGACGTTAAAAAGTGCGAATGCTGACATGGCGCATCAGCCCTGGCACCGAGAAATATTTGAAGACAACATACAATTCGCGGGTCGACTCGTGGACTCGGACAAACCCTCCAGGATGTCGTGCCTCGTAAAGCGTCTGAGTCTGCAAACCGTATGGTATTCAGATGCATCCTCGCAATAGCAGCAATAATACATACTTGGGATCGTTGGGAATATCGACAGTCGCCCAGAGCAACTGCTCCCCAAATGGACCTCCATAGTCAACGATATGCGTTGGCGTCGATCCGGTTCCACTGAGGGCAAAGAGGGTGAGGATGTCGTCGTAGAGTACTGACACAGGAATGTTGTGCTCGACAGTCGTCATTCCTATTTGTGGTACGTCAGCATCATATCTCTCACCCCCCAAAATTCACTCAAGTACCGTCTACGATGTATGTTTGATCCCAATCGAAGTTCATACCCTAACGTTTTAATGCATGCATTAGTTTGATCGCTTCAATTCGTAGGGTAGATACTCACACCCTCGGGCACGCAAGCCATGTTCATTTTCCTCGCTTGTAGCAACAAACGTTGTCTAGACGCCCTCGCTGGTAGGTTGTAGTTCTTATAAGACCAGCTCGCCGGACCACCCTCGGCTTTGATACGGGTGAGCGCCTCTTTCGCTTCCTGGGTGTTGGCAATATCGAGATGGTAAGAGTAGTCGGATGCGCCGTAGATAATTTGACCTGTGTGGAAAATCCTAGGACCAATCATGAGACCACTCTCAACGCGAGCACGTTCAACAAAGCCAAGCGAGTTATGCAGACTCGGACTGTAAAGAGCACTTAGCAAACCCTACGAACGTCCTGATTTCTTCAACGTACTTGTGCATCGTCGTCACCCCATATGCAAGGAAAGTCTCCATTTCCCAAGAAGTGGCAGGGTATTTGACGGTTGTTCCTGACCAATGGGCATGCGCGTCAATGAAACCCGGGATTATATATCCTGGTAAATTGAACATGTAAGATCATCATCTCGTCGGGTCACGTCCACCCGCAACTCACCACCATCAGTCTGGATGATCAAAGCTCCATCCGGAATAGATACTTCATCATCCTTGCCTACTGCAACAATGAAACCATCTCGAAGGACAACGGTTCCCGCGCTAATTAGGTCCCGGTGAACGTCGCCATCCTCCATGGTAAGGATTGTAGCATTCACGAATGCAACAGTGTCCGCGCCAGAAAATGCGCGAGCCTCACGACGGAGTCTCGTAATCTCCGATTCGTACCGCACCTCCACTTCGGTGACGTCCAGTAAACGAGTTACACAGCCAACTCCAAACGTCTGTGTGTCCGCTTCGATAGCCTGTGAGCATTTCGAAAGTCGAGAGATGGATAGAGTGTGTAGGAAGGGTCCTAGTCTTCAGGTGAGAAATAGTCCCAAAGGAGATCGGACCAAATGTCTTACCGAGGAACCACCCGATAACGTTTCCATCACCACTCACAACCAGATCGTGCCCGCCATCCAAGCTAAGCCTTGCTAATCCCGCTGGTACCCTGCCTGGTTTACTCCACAGGTCCACCGAAGGTGTTACTTCGGGCGCATAGTAGACTTGCTGGAAGTTTACAAAGGCTGCACCACGGGTAGCATTTGAAAACACCAACTCATCCGTCGAGTGACCATTCGCAAGGGTCTCTTCTGCATAACGTCCAAATTCATCGGCACCACGAGAGAGATCCACAGCAAAAACACGATCAGACTGGTGGATGAGAAGCTTGTCAGAGGAGATAAAGTTGAGCTTTAATGCATCGTCTGAAAAAGCGATGGTAGTGCGGATTCTCCGAACATTCGTCACGGAGATCGAAAGGGACGAGGTGGATCCCGTGGGTAGAGTGATCTTGCCAACCCAAAGACCAGGTTGCGCGGTAGCGACAACGTCGCCAGTGAGGAGGTCACCACCTGTCTTGACAAAAGCAATCCGGCGAACCGCTCCTTCTCCAGCCGAAATCACTGGACTAAAGTATCTCCCCATTGGAAGACCAGTCAACTCGTATGCATTACCGGTACCGAGATCGGCAATCTCGAAGGAGGAGAAATACGCGTCTGACCATCGCCCGTGAACGATCAAGTCGCTCCTCCCGCCAACAAAGGAGGGTGAATAATATGCTGTTCCTGCGTGCGTGACAGGCACGCGCTGTAGTGTGGGCGTCGATCCCAATACCTGAACATACGTGACGCCAGCAGCTTGGAACGCCGCGCGTGTCCCTGTCTCATCAAGTGCCAGTTGGGTAAACGCATGAAGTCGTTGTTCACCCTCCTCGAGTTCCCTGACGTCAGTAGTTGCCCCAACAGTCTCCGCGATTTTGACCTCGATACGAGCGCGAAAACCGAGAGGCTGGGGTGTGTCACCCAGCACCCGTTCGCCAAGCGCATTCAAATCAAGGGGAATGTGGTAAATCTGACCAGCGGCCCAGATCAGGATGGCCTCGTCGGAGGGACCAAACGCAAAAGAGGGATAAGTGCCCATTGGGGCATAGATAGTGGAAAGATCGTAGGTCAGCCCATGCCAAATATTGCGGAGCGTGCCTGTTTGTAAATCCCTGTGCAACGAGTGAGACAATGGTCTAAAGCCCACGTGTGCACAGTACACACTTGAGTACAAGGGCTTCTTTGTCGCGAACACGACGGACGAAAGCGAGAGTACGCCGATCATGAGATAACGTAGGTCTGCTTGCGCCGCCAGGAAATGCATCAACGAGAACTTCTTCTTCCCCGAGTGTCAAGTTTTGTGCAAAGATAGAATAAATACCCTGATGAACGTCTGCCGCGACGAACACTAAGCAAAATCGACAAGAGCTATCAGCGTGTACAATACCTTTTGAGTACTGGAAGGAACCCTCAACATCCCTGATGTTTCCTGAATAGACAAGTGTGTCGTTGCCTAACCAGGAAAACTGCTCATGCCCAATCTGTTGTTCGACATAGTCAGCCTTGGCCCAACCTAGTGGCAACACTCTGGAAACGAGCCGCCGGCCCGAATTTGCTTCCACTCGGCGCTGCTTAAGCTCGTGGAGGGCTGGGACCTCGTATTCCCATCCTTCACCGGCACCCAAGGAGCGTTGGGAGAAGTACCATTTCGTAGCAACAATCTTAGTGCCCGAAGGGTGCCAACGCGCGTCGGAGACCCAATTATAAGTTTCGTTAGTGATGCGCACAGCTATGTACATAGCACAAAGCTAGTCAGACGCGTTCATATCACAGTCACCCGAGCACAGACCTGCCAGCCTTCCCTCTTGCGAGAGTCGCCTCAGCTTCCGTTCTTCCGTCTCTCTAACGCCTTGTGCAAGTAAGCCAGCATCATAATCCCTTTGGGCGATCGCCTCGGCAGTCATCGCAGAGGGTGATCGAACGTCCATTTCGGGGCAGCCACCAGCGGCCCATGGTATAACCCAGATATTGTCAACCCCAAGCCCCGCATCACTTCTGAAGGCCAGGCGATCGCCATTGGGAGAGAAACTGGGATCAGCGTCGTGTGGTACCCCTGTGAGAACCGGGATGGCCATGGTTTTGATCCCGCTCCTCAAGTTTGCCTCGGAATAAGAAACCGCTGGAAGGCAATAGATGTCACCAGCCATGTCGAATACAATATCACCCGATACTGGATGGACGTCGAGACGAAGCCAGGTGCCTTCCTCGACGTCGTACGCGAGGGTTCGCGGGTAAGGGAAGTCGGTAGAGATATCCCAGTCGCCCTGTGGACGCAGAGGGAACACATCATCCTTGAATTCAGATGCCGGATCATCGTAATATGCACTCAAAGGCGAAGCCGAAGGATACTTCGTGCCCGCAATCGTGGCACGCGGAATGGTGAACACAAAGTGGCGAGACAGAAGATAGATGAGGTAGATGGTCGGGATGGCATATTTTATGGCGGTGATCAAGGATGAACCGAGTCGACTTTGGAGTGGTGCTGGACCGCGATGACGCTGGGTACCTTGACTCGACGATGTAGTGAAGGGTAGCTCGCCCTTCTCCAGCTGCTTGATATCAAGAGACATGCTTTCAGTGGCAGACAAGTTAGTTGGTGACGAACTCTAGACTCACGAGCCTCTCCTGAAGCTCACCTATGCAAACCAACCACCAGCGGCACGGGCGCCTCTAAGCAGTGTGTCGTCGGGCCACGTCCAACTCGGTTCCCACCAAGTTGTGAATCAATCGGCCGACCCTGAGTATTTTCCCATTACCGTAACAAAGCCATTGATCGACGAGATTCATAGTATCTCATCGAAGGACGGGCTTGTGAGCATCAGTATGAATCGACCCACGTCCGTGTCCCGAGTTTGGCGCTCTCGCTCAAGGCTTTGGAGGACTAGGAGTTGGTGACTACTGCCAGTAAATGTCAGATATGAGACTCGCCCCCGAAGAAATAAGATTCGGATAATCCATGTGTTCAGTTTACAAACTGCTAGGGATTCGATGAGCCTCGACCGTTGTGGCCTAGACGAACCGATACCATCCTGCTTAGGGTGCTAGCACATACGAACCAAGAGAAACTACAGATCAAGATCATTACGAGGCACTTTCTTCAACCTGTTCTTCGCCAGCTGGCGGATTATCTTTGCTTTCTTTCGCCTCGGTCCCTGGGGATTCCCCATGCGTGGGCTCAGCTGCTTCGCCAGACACCTCCTCAGCATGCTCTCCTGAGCCCTCCTTTTCTCCCTCGTGTTCTTCTCCCGCCTTCACATCCTTGCTGCCAATGACTGTGGCGTTGATCCTGCACCAGCTCGTTGATACCCAAACCACAGCAGCACAAGGCAAGTGGAACACGCACGTTAATGTAACATGGACCTTCTCCCCCTCTTCTTCACCCTCGGCCTTGGGCAACTCCACCACCATACGTTTGTGTCCCTTCCACCCAAAGCTGCCCGTTGAAAAGGTGCTCGGGACGAGGGTCGTGCTCGCCAAGAAACCAGGATCTGCCGGAACAGCTTCCTGTCCCTCCGGCGCGGGAGCGGTCGTGGTGATACTTACATGAAGAGGCATGGCGCGCGACTTGAACGCAGACTGGGCCATGGAGGTCTGTCAACCATACGGTTAAAAATATGGAGATCGGATGGAAGATGGGATCAGACGCGCCTTGAGACGCGCTGCGCCCTTGGCGGCCCTGCCAGCGGTTTTAGTGCCTTCTGTCTTGGCCGCCTTTGAGCTGCGAGTTTCGCGTTTTTCGGTAGCGGTATCCTCGGCTGCGGCCCGCTTCCTACCTGAAACGGGTCGTGCAGCGATGGTGAATGAATAGGGGTATCTGGACGCACCGGCCATGTTCGTGAGACGGTTGTGTACGTCTGGTGAGGATAAGCGCGTGAATGGGCTGTTGGGGCGTCGAATGTGTGCTCGCGCAAAATCGATATGAGAGTTGAAGAGGAGAGAGCCCAACAAATATCCGCAAAGTCCACACTCGTGTGGCCTGTGGAACGATCCTTAGCGTGACGTCACGTGGTGTGTAACACGCCGCCGTATGGAGAAACTGAACGATGATTGGATGGATTGATCAAAAGAACTGCATGGTAAAAAAACTACAAGGTCACGGGCTACTTAGCGACAAACCAGCTCGGTATGCCCCGTCTTCTATCCAGAGTCATATCCTTGTGCATCTGGAACACTCTGTCAACGAATGCATCCATTCAGACTCGTCCAACTCACCTCGACACAACAATGCGCGCGTGTCCATCGGATCTAGCAGGGCGACATGTGCATTTGCAATCCACCTTGTCCCGGCGCTGAACACGCCCCGTCCGCCCTGACCCCCGCGATCGACAGTGGTCGCAAAAACCGCTCCACTGTACCCTTTTCATCCCCACTCCCCCCCACACCCCGCCGAGCGTACCCTTGATCGACGGGGCTCCGAAGAGCCAACCAAACCGTCAAATGTCCTCGCTATCGCTATAGAACTCGTCCTCATCATCATCCACGCTCGTGAGGTTAGTCATGTCGACCTTGTATCTCAACAAGCCACCAATACCACCAAAGCCCTTGACGAACTGGGCGCCCTCCTGGGAACGGTTCGTCACGAACTCGAGGTTGGTACCGAAATCCTTGTATTTCTCAGCGAACCACTCGAGCAGGGACTGCGGCTCAATGGCTTGCTCCATCTCCAGACGAGTAGACTTGTCCATGAATTTCTCTCGATCCTTTTGTTGGTCGTTGGAATGGACGACGATCTCCTCTGGAGTAGAGTTGGAATGATGATGGATGACCATTAAACAAAGTCATTTCTTACCTCCAGCAGCGTTTCTGAGGACATATCGTGTGACGTCAAGGTTCTCCCAGACAATCAGCGTTTCGACAGCACCGAGCTCGAGAGCACGGAGTGTATCCTCGATACCGAAGCAATACTTGCTCGTATCCTGGCTGATTTCGTCAAAGTATTTCTGGATGAGCTTTTTCTCCTGCACAAACTTGACGTTCGAGAGCGACTCGGCAGCAAGCTCGATAGCCTTGATGCTACGTCAGTCTCTCGAGCAAAGAGATTCCGTTTGAACCATTTACCTGGTTGAAACCATTCTCGCCACCGTAGCTGACATCGACGACCTTGATCACCTTGGCTGCCAAACGTAGGTCAAACATGTCACTCTGACTGAGCTCTGTCTTGAAATCTGCACTGCCAGCCAGCACGAGACCGCTGACATTGACTTTGTCGTTGGTGATGAAGTGCTGAACTGCAAGTTCAGCAACCTTGCGGACGTAGTTGTGCCGTTTCTCGTCTCGGAGACGGGAGAAACGAAGGGCAGACTGACCACCACGGCCGTGTTTTTTGGGCAGATCGACAGTGAACTTGTGGACGACCTCGCGCGTATTGCCGGCGAGGGTACCAAACAGGGTACCATTTCCGTCCATCACGATGAATCCGAAACGGGAATCGGATTCAAGAAGCTCCGACAGAGCTTCGGTGTGGAATTTGTTGTCACATAGATAAAGAGACCTGGATGAGAGAGAAAATCGATGAGATGCAAGGTCATAGGGTTTGGACGGATATAGAAAGGAACACACGTATTGATTGGTTTGTGCGGTTCAAAGTCAAAGGAAACCTTCTTCTCCTTTCCTTCATCGGTAAGAACGGTGCCGACAAAGAGAACTAGACCGTTCGGCGGCACACGGTTGTAGAGCTTGAGCCGCTGCTGGGTGCTGGTAATGGCAGCGAGCACGGACAACCTGTTCACACGAGACTTTATGTTAGAGGCTGTGCCATACTCTTGTGTAAGCATGGCGGATGCGCGGGATATCTGGTCCTGCATTATAACGAAAATTAGGTCGAATGAGGACCGTAAATACGATAACAAGACAAGATCGAGATACCTTTGGGGGGATGATCAAACTGATCATGGATGTCCCAGCCCTATGAAAACGCCAGCATAGGATCAGCGAGTGCGATGATAGATGTGGGTATCCGATAGCACGTACCCCCTCGCCGAGTCCAAGCTCTTGATGAGCTTCTTGACCTTCCACATCTGAATGTTTTGCTCTGCGACGTCTTGACTCATGCTGGAGATGCGCTACTCGATCTGATGGCCCCTTTTTTGGTGATTTTTGGTGTTTTCTTCGAGCTCCTGAGGCAAAGAGAGAGAAAGAAACGAGAAAGATGAGGTCCTATACTCTTCTACCTATCCGAATACAAGCGTTTTAGCCCCACTTGAGGGTGGGTCACAAATCGATCACGTGATCCTAATATAAATCAGGTCCTTTCAAGGGGCTCTTTAATGGGCAACAAGCGGAAGAACGAGACCGACGTCGAAGGGGGCGGTCGTGGAAAGAAAGCCAAAAGCACCGCAGGCGTTGCGAGAAACGCGAAAGAAAAAGAAACGCCACTGGCAGCACCCGACGCGCAGCCAAATCCAACACGCCGTCCACGCATCCGAAAGCTTGCCCCTCCACGTCCCTTCCCTACTGTTGCCTTGGCATCGTCCGCTACGGGTCCACGCTCTGCCCATCATGAGGGCAAGAACAATATCTGCATCACCCGGAAAACCAAACTAGCCGCGTATCTCAGACGTTGCAAAGCCCTTCTCATCGACGATGGTTTCAGAGAGCTCACCCTCAGCGCAATGGGCGCTGCCATCCCACATCTTGCACTCCTGGCGGTGTCTCTTCCGCCAATCTTGCCGTGGGCAGAGGACGAGGTACACGTGGATGTGTTTACGGGCTCACTTGAAGTACACGACGAGGTGTTGTCCGCCAGTGGAAGTGAGGAAGAAGACGGTCCCCAAGAGGAATTCAGGACGAGAGTCAAATCGACAATGAATGTTATCATCCGCATTGGTCAAGGCCCCACATTAACTACTACGGATAACACTGCTCGTACTGCCAAGAAAATCGGAAGGCGAACGAACGAGGGAAAGGGAGGCGTGCGGCAAGCTAGTGTGCCGGAGCAGATTGTGCTGCGGGAGCTGGAACAGGACGGTGTGGAAACTTCTTGATTCGCCACTTGTACATCAATGTCGCCAGGTTTGAATCTTGGTGCTAATTCATGCTGCCGCTCACCGTATACTTGATCAAGATATTTCCGCTGTCTACTCCGAACCGCACCGCTCACCGAGAGGGACTTTCGGATGGCCCTATCACTTCACTTGATCATACAGGTAAGTTTCCGATTCCATCGGAGAAGTCCCCACCGTCTTCAACGGCCCGTCCATGCGGCCATGGGTCTTTTTTTAACTCTTCTGGCGATGCGACCACCCTCAAACGTATCGTTGGTCTCCTCGGGGACTTGTGTTAAATCAATAGAGCTGTCTTTCCCGAGGCACTCGGCATGCGTATCGATCGGGTGTACTGATTACTGCAAAGCGTCGCTTCGACAAGGGAGAATCGTGTTTCATGAGATAATCAAGTAATCGGTTGATCGAGGTACATGAAATGATCAGAACGACGACCTCAGCGGTGGGTGTCATGTGCTGGCAAGTCGACCTCCCTGACGCCGTTACGCAACTGATATCATGACCCACCAGGAAGTATAAACGTGCACGATAAGTGCTCAGTATTACTACCAGGCGTTTTTGGCGTGAGGATCGGGGAACACCTCAAACGATGAATTACCCTGGCAATTGGAGATGTGTGAATAGCCGCGGAGTAACACATCCGTTCCTGAAAGTGAAGGCCCGACTCTTACCCCTCGCGGAAGTCAGGTCTTTGCCAAGGGGCCACGAGGGCTGGTTCTGAAGACACGCACGAAGCACTCCACGCCCCCGTATGCGCTGATACTGTTTGTGCATTCATTACCTTGCATGCGACTCGTCTTTGTGAAACTTCGACCGTAGAAATAATGCATCAAGTTTCGCAATCTCTTGGTTGTTCTCCCTCGAGCCTTCGGCGCGCACCGCCATACCCGTCTCATATCATCTTTCCGTTCTTCACGGTCAGCCTGCCGCATCGGTCTCATCACATGCATACTTTATCTGTGATTTATGAATGAAGGGCTGCTTATTCACCTGACCGTAGCTATCTTGTTTTGCTTATCATGTATCATCACGGCGTACTGATTGTTCGCCAACCCCGAGTTCTCTTCTCTGGAGGGGACGTTCAGCACTACGTAGTCGCTCACAAACCGTCGCGTTCAAGGCCATGGTTCATCCTTCCGGTACTAGATCGATCTCCACCCATCGTATCTTATCCTGTGCATGTGCGTATCTACATCAGTTGGGGTGTTGTGGAACGCGCGCATTGCTCACGGTCGTCCCTCACAGTTACTAAACGGGCCAGAATGAAAAGGTGACCCAGGTCCTTTACCCACGAGCCCAGGCCAAGAACGGTCGGACGGGTCAAGCTGGATACCAATTCTGTCGCTTGAGGAGCCGGGATTCACCTTACAAACGACATCATGCGACCAGCTGCCCGCCCCTCGGCATCATCTGCCAGTTTCATCGCAGCCAAGTATCTACGAATTCGAGAAAATATTGAGATCAGGAACGGTATTCACTCCACGACTCGGAACCCAGTGTCTACTCGCGTTCATTTCTTACCTTTGTCACTGGTCCGTGTTCGACTTATCCTTGCTGGGCCCCTTCACCGATTCATCTCCGCGATTCTTTCCATCTCGTATCGGTTCGATTTGTTCAGGAGAGCCCATCAAGTTTTTTCTCCGGATATATCTGCTTGTCGCACGCTCGTATTATATTTATGATTTTGCTCCCGCACGAAATACGAAATACTCTATAGGCCTTCACATAGAACGGTGTGAACAGGGACGTGCTGTCTGAACAGACACCCTCTGACCTAGTGCGTTCTCGCCCGTTTATACACCTGCCGCGTTGGTCATCTCAAATCGCTATGCGAAATGGAAGTTTTGGAATATTCGAAAGCCGCCTCTCATCCGAAGAAGCACTTGGAAACACCTGGAAGCGTGTTCTTATTGATAAGTAAATACCACCCGTTCCTGAGCTGGTTGCTCTTGGCTTACTCTTGTTGCTGGGTGGGTGTATTTCTTGGCCCTACGCCGTGCGTTTTCCGTGCCTGGAATAAATTCTTTGGGACCGCTTGCCATTCTTTTTCAGATAATCGGGAATTTATGCCCCTTGTCGGTCAACGCCCCATGGTACCCGGTGCGAGCCACCGATCTTCGATGCATCTCGCCGTATAGTACAACGTGTATTACTTGGCGTTATCGCGGACATGTCTCCGTGAGTAAGGTTTTGTTTCCGCGTGACGTTTTCACAGTCCATCTTCATCTTGGCACTAGACGATGAACTTCTTGATACCCTCACAAACTCAACCCTACCCATGCAAGGCCGTGCATTACAAAATCGGCTCAAATGAAGAAGCCTGGAATTCGGGGATGACCGTCTCTGTGCTCGTTCTCTTCTTTTTGTGTTTTTGTGTCGAATCTCACAGTCAGGGAGACGTGCAGCATGGGGATTCGCACTTCCTGGCCCACTGGAAGCGATGGTAGCGTGTGCCGTTTGTCGACCCTGTTCATCTTTCTAGTCTCCGATACTAGATAGGGTCGTGGATCGCCTGTCCCAACGCCAACACGTTCTGTCAAGGGTACAGCGACCCTTGTGTAACGGAAGTACCCACCCTACTGTTATCCTCCCTCAATCGACATCGTCCGCGGGACGCCCGTTTACGACTTGGGACTGAATACCTCCCAATTCCATGAGGAATTTCCCCCTTTTGCCGTCAGGGTTTCAACCAGATAGAGACGTGATCGTGGCGATAATATATAATCGGGGCGGCTATCCATGTCTAGATTGGTCCGCGATCATCATCAAACGTGTTTTCACCGACACCCCGGTGACGTTGTTATTCTCCTCACTCCACTCCAAGGCTTGGCGATCGGGTCGCGTCGGACACTCGGCGTTACCGCACTGCGGCACAGAGGCTGTCGACAAACCCGGCGCATGGTCCCTAAGTCAGGCGCACATACAAAGGTGCCGACACCCCGAGGCATCGTTGACATGTGCACGTGTGCCAACTTCACAGACGAGTGTTCCAGACGTCATCGCTTCCAAACCGGGCCACTGATCAAATCCAGTACCTTCAGACTGTACTTGTAGGTATCGGCATGAGGCCCGTCGAAAGTCTCGACGTTGAGATCCGTGCGGGCACGAGTGGCCAATATCCCTCGCTGTTTTCCTCCCGGCCGATTGTCACCCCGACACTACCACACTCAAGTTTAATATCGGTCGGCAGGTGATAGGAGGGTGCGTGGAATCATTTTCGATAAAGCTATATTTATGTTGGCAAAGTGGGGTGCAAAGTAAAGATCATGGAAACCGTACCGTAATAGACGTCCAGCGGCAAAGTTGGAGTGAAAAGAATAATCATATCAGAGATCAGCAAGCGTCTGTAAAGTACGAAAACATGGCAGGAAAGTATGTATTGTCCGCGGCGGTCATGCGAGGAGCAAAAATATCACCGTTGATTGGTGCCAAAGAAACCAATCTGAAACGATGAATGAGTAATCAGTGTTACCTGCGCGCCCTCACGCACCTCAGGCCAGACTTCGCACCTGTCCCCATTCAGCAAAAATAAAAAAGGTGCATAATAAAGACCCTAGCTCAGCAATGCAATGTAAAAATACAGTATATACTTAGTAAACGCGTTCAGCGATGCTTTAGGTTATAATGCTCTGAATGAGAGAGTGGTGTTCAGATGACTTGAAGATTTCTAGGTGGGACCAGGGTCAAGATGCAAAAAGGACCTAATATGGAGTGATGAATGCAAGTCCAACTGCCAGCAAGAGATGACGTACCAGACGTATGTCGCCTGAGATTCCATTAATAACAAGCAGTTGATCGAGGATTATAAACAAGACTAAGCATCACACCAGAGTGAATGGCCAAAGTCAGGAATGAGGGTTTTGGTAATGCTTCTGTGAGATAGAGAGCGAGAAAACGTGGAAACAAGCAGAACGTTAAGAGAATGGAAAACTGGAGTTGATGGTTGAAGTAGAGGGCTCAAATATGTACAAGCAATTGCGAACAGGTGCTAGCAGTCCAAAAGATGTTGGACCATGTACCTTGATCAGAACGACAGAGGTGGGGGGTAAAACCAGTATGGCCAAAGCAGGTGCAGTTGTTTTTGTGAATGTGGGCTGTCACGAACCACCTATGTCGTTGCGTGACCAAGGCGACACGGGTGTGATGGTCGTTACATGGTATATTTGCATCCTCGTTCGGTTCGGTGCGAGGAACTGGGAATGGCACCGAGGAACGAGATGAATGGAATGTCGAGACTCGACATAAGAAATGCATTGGAGAGGGCCGAGCGGGGCTTGGCAATCTCCGCTCTGCACACTCCCGAGCGATCTTGGGGTCCATGCACGCACGCGCAGTATGCGTGGATGCGCGCGCGAATGCCTTGTACGCTTACCGCGCCTCGACATCCACATGTCGACTGATTTTCTCGACACCGGCTCCAAGGGCAGTCTTTCTCATGATATCCTGCAGCGCAGTTGATGCATGGTAGTTAATGTGGGCAGACAACTAACCTGAGCTTTGTCTGCTTCATCATCTGCATCGTCCTGTTCCTCTTCCTCGTTGGAACCCTGACGTACTTCTTCATCGTCCTCGCCGCATGAATTTGTGCTCGTTGTCGTTTCCTCCGTATCCACCGGACTCAGAGGTGGTACTTGCACAATCCTTTCATCGTCGGTGGCTTTGCCGATCTGGGAGAGAGCGGAGAGAGAAGGTGTGCGACTATGAGTTGCCGAACGGCCATGTTTGACGAATGGACTTGAGACATCAGGGTCTAGGCGGACAGCTGTGAGGACGTGATGCGCATGCTCTTCCTTTGATGGGGGAACTGAAGGGGCAGGTATATCGGGCTTTGAAGATTGCTTCCTAGCCTCATCACGAGACTCCGAAAAGGATGCTGCTACCAACTTCAAATCTGTTAGGCTGGGAGACCTAGAGGGTGGGGGAGACGTAGTCGGCGTCGTCAAATCTGTGGACGCAGCAGACGTGCACGCGGTCAAAGAAGTGGTGGTGGACGCAGTGGACGCATACATGTTGGCGTCCATCGATTCAGCGCGCTGTACACCTTCTTGCGCCTTCTCAAGCTCCTTGGTTTCTTGTTCCAACCGAGCTTTTGCCTCTCTCTCCGCGCGACGTCGCTTGACCCATCCCATGCCGCTGCCATCATCGTCGCCGAACCCAGCGCCAGCAACGACGTTGCCCATGCCACACTCGGGCACATGGTCCGACATTTTTCGACGGGCGGTCGGTGAGGTCGCGCGCGCGCCACTATCTCTACCTCCACCGACGATGACAGCCCCAGCGGCCTGTGGAGAAGAACCAGCCAGCAACACACTACCTCGGTCACTCCTCTGTAACCCTTTCCAGATATCATTTGCAATGCCTGCAGAGGCTTGCACGCTACCCATTCCACCGTAACCCCACTCGACGAACTCGGGCTCATCACGAACGTTAGCAAAGGGATTGGCAAGAGTTTGAGCTGTGATGAGTGTGTTAGATTTTCGCTAGATAGAAAGACGCATATACTCGCCAGCGAATCTCTTTGCGCCATATACCCTGCCATTCAGCATCCTTACATGTTTCTTAGGAGGCACAACGGGTGAACTTGGTGCAGTGTTTGGACGAGCTGGGGTATCGCTGGGACGTAATTTAGTGGAGGAAGCATGTCGGCCACCCCCAGCGCCAGGTATCAATACCGAGGAAGAGGCACGACGCTTCCTTATTCCTGAGCCCGCGATGGCGGGAGTGTCGTGCGACTGGCTAGAACCCTCCCCCCAATCACGTTCTCCGTTACCTAGTTTCAAACCAACACCTGAACTAGTGGAGGTGGAACGGTGATGGGATTTGGTGGGATCTGAAGGCTTGGGAGGAGGGGATGAAGTGCGCGAAAGACGAGCGACGCTCGCTGATCTTGAGCGGCCGCGGAGGAACGATTTTGCGCCAAGAGTGAGTATGTCGTCTGTAGAGATGCGGTGGAGCCTCGCCGGCTTGAAGGAAGGAGAACTAGGGACGGAGCTGGAAGCAGGGACGAGAGAAGAAATAGAGGGATTGCGAGAACCAGGCAGAGAGACGGACTGAGAAAGGGTCGTTCTGTCGAGAGGGGAAGGATTGGCGCGGCGAAAGAAAGAAAAGGGACGGAGGAGCTTGGTGGTTGATTTTGAGGAGCTCTTGGACGGCACGTTGGGTGATGTGCGGATGGTGGGGGTCGAACGCGCGCTGGAGAGGATAGAGTCGGGGGAGACGGTGGGGGAGAGGACGAAGCCATCGTGATGTTCATTTGGTGAGGGGATGGCCTGAGGCGGGGACTTGGCATCTGACTGCGTGACATCGGAGAAGGATTCAAATATGTCGAAGAAGTCTCTGTGGGGATCTGGGAGAGGAGCGAAGCGTATGCGACGGGTGGAGGGAGTAATGGAGGTGTGGTGGAGGTCGAGACATGAACCGGAAGTGGAGGAGGAAGAGGAGGAGGAAATATCCGCCTGGAGGGTGGGGAGGGGCGTGGATGTCGGGGAGGAGGAGGGGGAAGGGTTGTGCGAGGAACGGAGGAGGATGGAAG
>JBBPLN010000523.1:0-18401 GCA_038089815.1 Sutorius eximius | reverse complement strand
ATCAATGTTCTTCGGTCGAAGGGGGTGTTCAAGGGGGTGGAGGGGAAGTTGGTGTTTCTTGGCAAAGTGCCAATCAATGTAGGAGATTTTGGTGCCACTGTCGATCAGGGCGTAGGTGTCAATGACTTTCATGGTGTGCAAGGGATCAAGTAGTTGAACAGGGATTTGCATAGCATTGACTACTGGTGATACAAGTACAGGAGCACACATAGGAGACTGGGGAGAACCTTGCGTTGAATGAGGTCTCCCTTTCAAAAACCCTTCTTAGTTGAGGAGAACCTGACCATTTCTACGGTCAGCTTGTCCTCATCATCATCCTCTACTGGTGTCAGGTTAGGCATGGTTTCTTCTTTAACCAATTGAACACAGGAGTTTTCTTCTTTGGTGGTCCTTGGGATTCCAAGGGGAAGTTCAGGCAGGCATTGCTAGTATGCCTGCTGGCATGACAATGGAAGCACAGGCTGTTCTTAATACAGCACTGGCATTCTTCAGGGGTCATTTTGGTGACATGGATAACATCCACATCCATAGCGTTTGGGTCTCATTCTGGTTTGGAGCAAGACTGGGGGAGTGGGGTGTAGAAGGACTGGTGTCCTCGGAGCTTGTCAATTGCTGCAGATCTTTCACTGCTGTCAAGGAGTCGAGCGGCTTCTTTGTACCACTCAGTAATTTTAGAGGGGCACAGCTTCTGATCATTGATCTTCCACATGAGATAGGGGGGAATCCCTTGTTCATAGTACCTGATGAGGGCGTTGGCGTAAGTTACACCAGTGGTGACAACCTTGGATTTGAATTTGGCAGTATATGCCGTGAGGGATGGGTTCCAGCCATTGCAGCCTTTCTTCATGTGAGTGTTTGACAGCCAATGGACTGCTGAGATCTCCATGCCAGATGGCTTGAAATCTGCAAGGAATGTCTTGGTGAAGGTGTCGAAGGTCCTGGTGGTAACCAAGGTTCCCGAGATGGCTTGCCTCCTAAAGGTTGCAGCCCAAGGTTCAGCCAATCCTTCAGTCATAAATGATAATGTGAAGGTGACCTTCTTAGAGTCAGAGTCATAGACTCCCAAGTTGACATAGAGGTAGAACTGGACTAAGTCGATCCATCATTCAGTGGTGGCATGGTCGCCATTGTAGTTCTCAGGTTTTCCTAGATGAGGTTTGGTGGGTTTAGAAGCCATAGTGGAGGACAAAGAAGGTGCGGGTGGAGCCAGCAGAGGAGGTGGAGGTGGGACAGTGGCAAGTGGGAAGGGTGTGAGAGTGGCTGGCGGGAAGCAAGCTACTGGGGTAGAAGAAGTAGCTGTGGGAGGTGGATGAATAGCCCTCTGGTAAGGGTGGATAGAGGTGGTCCTGGTGGGAGTGGAAGAAGGTGGGGTAGGGGCTTGCACTGGGGCAATACTCAGACATACTGCAGAGACAAGATGGTGGCAGGCTAGGCTGACACAAGTCTGGAGCAGAGGTTGACAAGGAAAGCAAGAGCAAGGAGATGAAGCAAGATTGTATTACTATGCGATAAGTACAAGGGAGAAGTAGCTTGAGGCTACTATGGCTATGCACAAGGGTATATATACCCAAGTGGATAAACATGTACAAATAGTATGAAAAGGGAGGGCATATGTGTATCAATGACATTACTGGGTGGAGTGTGCTTATGAATCAAGTGGACATGGGGTTCAGGGTGTGGAGTGAGTAAGCACATGATGAAAAGAAACTGAGTTTGAGTGCACATGTGTTGAGACGAAGGGTGGAAGGTGAAAGCATGTGCGCAAGTGAGACAAAAGAATGAAATGAATCATAACATATGCCTCAAATGGGCTGCTCTTTCAACACTGATATTGCTTGTGATGTTATAGCAATGTTTTTACACCATACTCAATATTCTAACTTTCAGCACATCTCACACTGGATATTGTTTGCTGTGCATGATACAGAGCTATTTACAGCTTGATTCCCTCATTGGACTTGATGTACACACTGAGAAGACACTGGAGCTAATTGAATTGGAACTCCTCATTTTCAGGGACAAGCTTAAGGTTGGTAATTAATTTGTTTGCCTCAAGTAGTTGAAACATTTTGGCTTTTGTTGTTGACAGGCATACCGATCATGTGTGTGCAGTATGGAAGACACCAACCTCAAGTACAATTGGAACTTCCCTAAGGCTCACTTATGGAAGCATGTTGTATGCGATATCCAAGCAAAAGGTGCTGTGTGTAACTACAGTGCACAGCCTAATGAGAAGATGCATGGTCCCCTCAAAGATGCATATCAGGATCGTTCAAATGGAAAAGATGTTGCTGGACAGGTCAGTTTTTAATTGTCATCCAAAAACCTTTACCATCAATTTTTTTATGTAGATACTTTGCATAGATCACCATTGCCTTGCAATGAAAGCACTCCAGGACTGTATCAAGACCAAAACAGTGTGTGCTGACAAAGCCCCTGTGACTCAGAGTGGCAAGGATGGTGAGGACAGTGGGAATAATGAGGATAGTGGAGATGGCAAGGGTGATGTTCCTGTGTGTGGATTTGACAACTATTTTACCCTTGGAGCAGCACAGCAGCCTGTCTCATTGTCAGATATTGAGACCACTTACATTGATGACAGGGCATTTGCAGGGTTTCGTCAAAAGCTGGAGGACTTTGCTAACAAGTGTCTTCCTACTTATGGGTATCACCTTTCATGGTGGATCCCATTCCATAACACACTTAAAGTAAGTCATAACTTGTGTTGTCGATTTACTACAGCTAACTCACCTTGATGACATCACTTTAGGTCTGTGAGCACTGATATCTGAAGGCAAAATATTCTTCAAGAGTGGACTGGCAATTAGCTGTTGACCATCTTCGATGCAATCCACTGTTCCACAGTTGGCCACGATATAACACTGTGCTTATCCAACTCTCCAAAACTCAAACTGCATTTGTTCAACTTGTTTTCATGTTCACATGCAGGATCAATGATTTTGATGAGTCATTTCAATTTGCACTCATTCAACCACTCACTGCAGGAATCAGTATGTGTAGATTAGACCTTGACTTTCAACTTATATGTGTCAAAGCTGTCCCACACACATTGACAATTTTCATACCCATCAAGTCAATTATTCAGGGTGTACTACTCCATCCTGATCCTGAACATCACAATGAATTCTTGGTTGCTGAACATATCGACAGAGATATGTTCTTACAGATGAAGGAATGGCCTCAGCCTCAGTCCAATCTGGGGGCCTCTGTAGTGACAAATCAACACAACTCTACTGATAAATCTGGGAATGATTTCCAGTTGGATTCAAATGTCGAATCTCAACATAGTAGGCCACTTATTTCCATGTTTTATAACTATACTAAACTACCACTGTAACAATTGTGGCAATGTTATGGCTATCAGATGACGAACTGTATATCGGGTGATACCAGACCATAGGAGAGCTTGTGGCAACCCTAGTTTGGGTAACTCATTACATCCCACTGTGCTTTGAATCATACTCCTGTGCCTGATTACCAATTGTATCATACAATAGTACATCTATCTTTGGTTGTATCACTGTCCTGAACAAGTATTACATCAATACATGCATGTTATCATTCCTGTGTATCACCTCCCATTCCCCCAACCACAAGTCTGATTGGGATTTATTCCAGCTGGGTTTCAAACCACAGCATATAAATACAAGGCTCTCCACTCGACACAGTGAGTACTGCACATGCACTTCACTGGTTGAGCCTGACATGTCACATTGATCCCTATTTTCGTTTACCATGCCTGAGGACTTTATGGATGCACTTTGCAATGTTGCACCAGGATTGGATAGTTCCAACAATTCCAACATTGATGCTAACAACCATCAGGCTGGATCTGATGCTGATGCCCAGGAGCTTGAGGAATTGCACAGCACCCTATACAATCCCCCTGCAGATACACCTGCCAGTGAGCTACACAAGGTCTGTCCATTTTTTGAACCTCTCTTTCTATCCCAGATCTTATGGTGGCTAAATCGTACATCCCAGGCACTTGGAATAGCACAACTAGCATACTCTTGGACCTGTGGTGAGCTCATGGATGTAAGTAACAAATACAACACACTCCTCTCCACACTACCTCGGTCTCACAAGAAAGATGTTGGAGATGGCACAGATATAGAGCTGGATGGTAGCATTATCACTCAGGTGAAGAAGCATTGTCTTCTTCATCACTTTTGGGTCCCAAACACTCTCTTTCCACTCATGACCCTACCAACAGATGTCAATCTAAACAGTCCCACTCACTGGCATATGCCCAAGTCAAAACCTGCTGGATTCAAGGCTGAACTCTACTTCATGCTTCCTTCTGAACTGCAAAGGCAAGCAATGACATATGGAAGATTTAGTCATGTGGTAAGCCAACAATAATTCACAATGTGCATGACAAATGCAATGCTCATCAGTATCTACTAGTTTTTGAGTGCAGTCGGGTCCAAATGGCCAAATATATTAAAGCCTGTGAAGGACATTGCTTCTCAGCTCTTCACACACTTGGGGCTTGATTCCAAATTATTTGGTAATGAAAGCTCAAGGACCTTGAGAGGCACAGATGAGAAGATCAGTGCACTCCTAAATATCTGCTGAAATGACCAGAACGTGCCTTATTCTGCCCTCTCTCCAATTCTTTTTCCAAATCCAAGTGTTCTCATGGCCAGAGAACTTTTCAAGATACAAGTGCTTGTCAATGTAAGGTTTGTTTTATCTATCATCCAGAATCACTCTAATCTCTGCCAGATTATCCAAATCATGGTTTTTGGAAAGAGCATACTCAGGGGAAAACAGAAAGGCAGTCCTTTGACATGGAGCCAGAAGCTGGGGATATCAGGTGCTTCCCCTGATCTCATCGCCCTTGCCACAACCTTTGTAAGTCTTTTGCTAATGCCTAGTTGATGGCTATCTCCGCTCTGACCACTCCACTGCATGTTAACTCAGTCTTTCATTCATCAAGTCAGCCCCCTCATTTATCTGTCAATATGGTGGTTCTCCCAAGGGCCATTGGTTCTGCTGTTGTTGACAAGCAAAAGTCCGTTACTTATCCCCTCTTGGTCAATCTCTCACTCTTGCTCTCACCCAAGCCTAGGTCTGGTCACAGTATGATGGGTAGTACAATTAGGCTGGCGCCAGGAGCATGCAAGCCAGTTGCCATACTTTTACAAGCAACCATGATGAAGAGCTGGTGGAGCACTTTCCAGGGATGGCACTTTCTGAGGAGAGACCTAACTGCTCTACACCAAGTCCTGGTGCAGTCATGCAATCTATTGTGACCAGAGGGTAGTATAATGAGGATGACGATAAGCCCATGTCCTATGTGAACAAGGTAGGATTCCCATTCCAACATGGGCTACCATTTTTTCACCTCCTTTTAGATCTCCACATCACCCATGACACTGGATCTTGCCCACTGTCCTCCCCATGGAACTCCTATGCAGCCCACAGTAAAAAGGCATCCAAGTGGCCACAGTTTGTGGGCAACCCTCAAGGCTGACTGGTGCTCCATCTTCTCATCACAGTTCTCCTGGTGCTATTGACAATCTCAGCACTGCAACATGATCTGCTCCTGTGATGCCTCTGTCCATTTCCAATGGCAGTAGCAACCATCTGTTGCAGACACCGGGCACACATCTCACTCCTGATGGCCAAAACCTGAGCAGTTGGCTATCTGTGCAAGGTGATCAACACCTCAACAAGTCTGTGAAAGCTGATATTCAACCAATGTTGTCTTCCTTACCCTCTCACCAATTTGGTGACTCTGGATTGTCATTCAAGGTATGTCATTCCTTATTTCCCTTTCTTGGGTTCCTTATCCACTATACAGCAGTATGGTGTTGACACAGTGTATGGGCTTAGTGGTCAGCTGGACAGTGCTTGCTACAATGCTTATCCTTTTGATGGTGCTGGGTGAAACAGGCCTTTAGTTGATGGTGCCAGTGGGTCAACTGTGCTTTATCACCATAATGGGTCTCATTATGGTCTTGGTCTTGGATGTGGTGCTGGACCCAACAACAAAATGAAAGGTTTACACGGTCCCAAGCACAAACATGATGACATGGATTGTGCATTCCTGAACTGAATCTATGACTAATTGAGGAAGCTCACATCAGAGTTATTCAGTCAATTGGTTTGCTGGTACCCACATTGAAGACTTGCAGGGTGAAATACCGGCACTGTGCAAGGATCAGCATGGCTGCAGATACCTTCAAAAGAAGCTCAAGGTGAGTGTTCCAGAGCACTATGACATGATCTTCCATGAAAGCTTTGGTCATTTTGCTGATTTGATGACAGGTGAGCATTGCAAATGCCATTCTGTCAACTGTGGTGTTGATAAAAACAAAGATCCATTTGGTAGTTATCTGTGTCAAAAGCTCTTGCAATACTCAACCAACAAACAATGAAATGTCATCTGCAAATCAGTTGTACAAGACTTGGTCAATATATCACTCAACATGCATGGTACTCGTGCTGTACAAAAAATGATTGACTTCCTGTCCACTAGACAACAGGTAAGTCTGATTCAATTATTCTTTTCCTTTCAGACTTATGGGGAAATCTAGACTGATCAGAGATACAATGTTCAGATTCACTCTATTATTGTTGCACTTGGCTTCCATGTTGTTGTGCTTATCAAGGACCTCAATGGCAACATGTCATTCAGAAGTGCCTCAGCAAGCTCGCTTCCAAGGACAACCAGGTATTTGTAGCACTCCATTCTGGTGGCATTTATGCTGACATTGTCTTTTGCAGTTTATCTACAATGTAGTTGCTGCTAATTGCATCGAGATTGCAACTCATCATCATGGTTGTTGCATTCTATGATGATGCATTGACCATGTTTCTGATCATCAACGTATTTGACTTGTGAATGAGACTCCACCATCATTTCAAAGGGTCTACTGCTCAGGTTGAATATATCTTTGATGGTAATTTCTTGGTACAGCTTAGCCCTTGAGCACTCTTACGTTGGTCCAGGACCCCTATGGAAACTATGTGAGTACTGTGAAACATTGCTATGCCACCACCTTATCAATTGTTACTAGGTTGTGCAGTATATGTTAGACCTCAACAACAGTCACTTCAGTGATGCAGTCATCTGTCAGTTTACAGGGAATGTATGCACTGTTTCAGTTCAAAAATTCAGTTCAAACATTGTAAGAATAATAAAAGGTGGGGTAGGGTGAATAGATTCATCCCAGGGGTTCTGTAGGTAAGGTTGTTAGTGCAGAAGGGTTTGCTAAGACTGACTGCAGCACTGAAGAGTAATGGATGATTCAGACAATGAGAATGACTTGAAAATGAATATTCCAGACTAGAAGGAGGTCTGGAGACAAGGAAATGATATTCCAGATAGAATGAGGTCCAGACAATGATGTTGATGACAATGGGAGACTTAGAAACAATGGGTGATCAGGGCATACAAGCACAAGATGATATTCTAGGAATATCAGTACAAAATTTATAGTCCGGGCATACCCAAGACTGTAACCAAGGAAATGACAGATACATGTAGTACATGTCTATACACATCAGAACATGTTTGGAAAGTAAAGGATCAGCATAATCATCAATGAATAATCCAGAAATGATAAGTCCAAACCAAAATAAAGATATTTTGGACCAAAACCAGCATAATCTGGACTGGATTACATAGATTTCTGGTTGGATAAGTGAATTTCCAGTCAGAAGTTGAACTGGACTCAACTCAGACCACATCAGATGCAATGGACTGGATGCTAAATGCTTGAGGACACCTAGAATACTGCTAAAGAAGGGTTTATGAATGTAGAGAACCACAGGCTCCTACAACATCATCAAAAAGGTTAGTTGTGCCAGTATTACATGGATGTTAGTTTACTCATGCAAGGCCTGTCATACAGTGCATTCATGTGGCAGAACATAATACTAAAAAAATGCTCATCAAAGAATTGCTTAACCTGGACTGTTCACACCTGGAGAAGTTGCTGCATGACTTGTAGGGCAATTACTATGTTCAAGTTGGTGATCATCCTCTCAAGAAAGTTGCTCATTAATGACATGCAGACCACACTCATGGGTTCTTCATTGAGGGTATTTGCCCAGTTCTCCCACTTGTGAGTAATACTTTCCTGTACAATAATGGATCTAAAATAGGTTGCAATGTGAACAGGTAGACAACTACAGCAGCAGGTACCATTGGAATGTCAAATGATCCAGTGCCCAGCTTGCCCCTGCACCACTTAATTGCAACACACAGTCAATGAGTCTTGGATGAGTCACATGCTGTTTCCATAATAGGATTATTACTAATAATGCTAGCAAGGTCCCCACCAGCCAACCCAATTCTTTCTCTTCATCTTCTGTTGCCATGTCTGAATTGGACCTCAAGCACATCATCAAGGTGATGGTCCACTTGTCTAACATAGCTTGCAATTTTGACATCTTCAATGACCATCACTGTGATACAAACTGTCTGCATTGGCAAGACTCAGATAGTACATCCTTCAATGAGTTGAAATGGTGAGTGCCTGCCAACTATAATGTGCTGGCAATGAAACTGATTCAAGTTTATCTGTGGAATTAAACATTCCATTTTCCATACTTAACCAGCCTAACATCTCCAACCTACTGCAAATGGAGAGTGCATCTACACAATGGTGCACCTACTATGGTGACAGTGACAAGAGTGAGGATAACGCAATGGCATGTCCATCACCACAGTGTCAGTGATGAGGGTGAGAGTGAAGACAACACAATGGGCCCACCACTGCAGTGATAGTGACAAGTGCAAGGACAATGCAATGGCATGCCCATCACCACAGAGATGTCAACAAAGGCGATGATGACACAATGGGCCCATTACCATGGTGACAGTGATGAGGGCAAGAGCAAAGATGACACAATGGGCCCACTGTTACAGCAATGGCGACGAGGGCGAGAGGGAAGATGACACAACAGGCCCACCACCACAGCAACAAGGATGACACAATGGCATGTCCATCACCACAGCATCAGCGACAAGGGCAAGAGCAAAGGCAATGCAACAGGCCCACCACTGCAGCAATGGCGATGAGTGTAATGGCGTGTCCATCACCACAGTGTCAGCAACAAGGAGGAGAGCAAAGATGATGCAATGGGCCACCACTGCAGTGACAGCAATGAGAGCAAGAACAACATAACAGTACACCCATCACCACAATGTTGGGGACAAGGGTGAGGGCAAGGACAACACAATGGCATACCCATCACCACAATGTCAGGGACAAGGGCGAGAGCAAGGACAACACAACAGCACACCCATCATCACAGTGTTGACAACGAGGGCAAGAGCAAGAAGACACAATGGGCCCACCACCACAGGATCAGGGATGAGGGTAAGAGTGAAGATGATGCAACAGCACTCCCATCACCACAGGGTCAGCAACAAGGGCCAGAGCAAGGCAACACAACAGGATTACCACCACAGTGATGGGGACAAGGGCAATGACAATGCAATGGCATGGATGAAAGCTGAAGTGCTGATGAGTTACGATTTACTGATGAAAATATTAATATTTGAACAGTTCAACTTGTGGTGATCATAACAATGATTAGTAATACACAAAGATGAAGATAGGGGCATTGTAATCCAGTTTAATGTGAAACAATCAAAGGAGCTAGTAATAGCTGTAGTTTGCCACAAGCCTAATGATTCAGAAGTATGGCAGAGGAGCTCTAATGGGAAGACTCCAAGTGAACTAAACTGGTGTTCACTGGAGCAGGTCTTAGCCCTTAAGTACTACTCAAGGGTGTGTACATGTTTGGTATGGATCTACCAATACGCTACTATATACAGTCTAAGTGACACACAGCCCACTATCAGCTGTGCATTAGAATGGAAGCAATATAGCCTTTGAGGCTGTGGGAGCAGAGATTAAAAGGAAGCATAGGCATGAGGCATAATGGAAGAGAAGTGCTACAGCCTCAAGGCTGTGAGCGGAAATAAAAAGGAAGCGCATAGCCCCAGCCTTAGGGTTCGACCCTTGGCCCTAGCCTGTGCCTGTGGCATGTGACGACGTTCTAGACATTGGAGTGTGAACTCTATAATTATGTCAACCAGGACAAACAAAGGAGATTGGATTGTAGATCCGAGATAAGATAAGATAATGAGCTGATCCAAGGCACAACGACTTGCAATGGCTGGTGAGTGAGTGGCATTGGAGGCCAATGAGTCAGTTGGGACTCTATCCCGAGGGAGCAATTTACCAACATGCTGAGGTCATGTGATGGTGAGAAAGGGTGAAAAATGTACCCCTATAACATAATGGGAAAATGGATTGGCATTGGTTGGAATAGTATTGTGATGCTGTTGTCATGCTTGCTAATGGGTTCAGGCTATGTGACTATTTTCAGGCATGCCAATCACATGGCTTGCATTGTCATGCACATGACAATCATTACTTTGCCAATTGGCTGTATGTTATCACAGGACAGGGGCCAGACCATCATTGTAATTACATACAATCACTTGCAATGGTCCCTGGATTTTTCTGACATCTCTAGCCAATAGCATTTCTATCTTGTTTCTATTGTTCTACTAATATGGTAATTAGGACAGTTCAAGAGGAGCTTGAACCTTATTTACTTCATATATATAAGATGGGCCTTACAGCCCTATAACAGTAACCTGTTCTCTTCCTCTTTCCCCTCTCATCTCCTAAGAGTGAGAAACACTACTCTGGTTACACCAGTATCATTATGCTTGTCAACTCACAGTCTATGCCACAGTCCCTAGACTTAGCTTGATGGTGAACCTGTGATATCAGGTGTACTTGGGCAACCCCCATAACATTGAGTCATCCAGTGAGTGTTCCACTGGACATATCACTTCCATCCTCTTATGCTACTGCTGTTGTGTTGCCATTGAATAGCCCAAGTTCCAATACCTTATTACTGCTCTTACCTTAGTAACACACTCCACACTACATCATAATAACCCATGTCTCCCCTAAAGTATAACAACATGCACAAACACTGTGAAGTAGTATAAGTACCTGAATGCAGCCCTGGAGAACTTCAGTCAAGTTCTCTTCAGGATTCTCCTACATCCTCACTTGCCTCTAAGTCAGTATCAGAAGTTGAATGGCTTGATTCCTTATTGGGATTAGGGTTGCCAACAGAAGAACTTGACTACAGTCTCATCTCAATCTTACTCTTCCACTACTCTTTCTACATTGTCATATGTGGCCCCTAGCATTAAAGGGATATAGTTGGACTCTGGGCTTAAGGAGACCAGAACACATTTCATCTTCTTCACACACTTGTGCTATCCTTTTCTTTTATGTACACCCTGGCTATACACTGGTGTAGAGACTTAGCTGTCTAGGGTGGTCCAGTAGTGATCTCAAGTGATCTTAATTGCCTTAGTTGGCGCCACACAAAAACCCTTTATCTGCTTTTGGGCATCATCCTGTGTCCTCATGTGGCACATTCCTTTTACACTACTTCTGAAAGCAGTGTGGAAGAGTGGTCTTGTACCCATATCACCTAGGATTACATACCCTTCTTCAACAAGTCAGGAAAGGCCATTGACCTGATCATCACACATTGCTGGAGTGAGCTTGTCCTCACACATGCCCTTTTACCTTTATGTTCAACAAGGATCTCAGAGTTAACATGACCTCCCTGATCAAACGAGAAGAAACTCCATATCTATACAAGGTACCTAAGTACAACCTGAATGACTTCATTCCAGGTTTCATCAAAGAAAAAGAAGACAGCGACCATGAAGTGTGGGTAAAAGCCTATATCTCAGAAGGCTTCACTAGAACACAGCAGTACAACTACATGGCGCTAGCTGTAATTCACCAACAAAAGAAAGAGGCTTACAAAGCCAACAACAAAGCTGTCATACAGGAACCCAGACCCACTCATCCCTGACAACACCGAAGACAAGTACCACAAGGAACCCCAGTACCAATCACCTCTCTCTCCACCACCAGTCCCATCAGGAGCAATGGACATGGACTATGACACCAGAATAGCAGCCCTACAGGCCACCATCACCACACTGCAAGATGCAATACAAGGGCTACAGCCAACTGAGATGAAAGTCTCTAAAAAAGTAGACATCATCCAGGACCCTGGAAACTTCAACAAGGACTACCTAAAATTTATGCAATGGTGAATGAGGATATTCATGTATATCTCTTATCACAAGGACATCTTCATAGATAATGAAACAATGTGTATGGTGATCTTCTCAAGGATCAGCCCCAAACAAGGGGACACAGACAAATACAGTGTGGGAGAATGGGCCTCCCAACAACTACCCCACTATGTTTTATTGTCGAGGCACACTTGGCCTGACATTGAAACCCTCAGGAAGCTGCTAAAGGAGCACTTCCAAACCACCAACAACAAGGATGAGGCAGTGCAGGCATTCCTCAAAATGAAACAAGCAGTCACAGAGAGGACCAAATCCTTCCTTACCCACTGGGAAACCAAGTGGATGAAATCCAGCCTGGAAGGGTCAGCAGCTATTGTTTTGCTGGAAAAGACAACAAGAGATGACATCATGAAAGTCATCTATATGCAATGCCTCCAGGAAGTGACCAACCTGAAAAAATACAAGGCAACAGTCAAAAGGATTGGTAACACTGTAAGGAAGATAATAGGTGGGGTAGGGTGAATTGGTTCATCCCAGGGGTCCTATAGGTAAGGTTGATAAGGGAGAAGAGTTTGGTTCAACAAGGCTGAGTGCTTTGACAAGAATCTGGTCAAGAACAAGGTCTGGAACGATGAAGAGATGAGTATAAAGAAATCCAGAGTTTGGTGAAGTCTGGATAGCAAGCTTATAGTGAAGATGGACTCAGATAACAACAAGAACTAAGAAGAAATGATGATCAGAGACTCAGACAGGTTACAACCATTTTCTCAAAGAGCCAAGATAAATTTCTACTTGTCATCCTACAGCTTTTATAGTCTGGGTACACCCAAGACTGTGTCCATAGCAACAATAAGTAGTGCATGTATCATACAATAAGTGCCAAAGTACATAGAAATGTCCAAGTAAGGTGAAATATGTCAAACATAAGTAAAGAAACAAAGTCCAGATATGAGAAGGCAATCCAGATGAATCTGACCTGGACCAGACTATCAGATATGAAACCAGATTATCCAGACATGTACCAAGTAAACTGGACCACTCTGAACTGGATCAGATGGACTTTGGACATGGGATGGATGCTTGAAGGAACTCCAGATGATCTGAAAACAAGGGATACAAACCTAGAGAGTTGTGACTCTCTACAATGCCCTAGAGGCTTATGCCATGAAGAACAAAGGAGTCATCTTCATGGAATGAAAAGAGAAAACTGGTGGCAGAAGGGAAAAGGACCCCAATGCCGTGGACATTGACATGGTAAGCACTTGCAAAGGAAAGTGCTTCAACTGTGGTGGTAATAGCCACATGGCAAAAGATTGCCACAAACCTAAAAAGGAATGCGGTGAATGCAAATTCCTTGGGGGCAGGCATAGCAGAAGGTGCTCATGCTATACTGCTGTCCATGCAGTGGGATCTGGCAATGAAGGTCATGCACGAGAGGATGGCAAGGGCAAGGGCAAGGAGAAGCCTGACATCCAAATGAAAAATGTGGCTGCAATGAGTTGGGAAGAGGTGAAAGCCTACTTCACCAATTTAAAAGACTAGAGTCCAAGGTCAAACTGGGTGACCATAGACTTAAAAAGACATTTGTAAATAGTTTTTCTTGTCTCAATATGGACTATGGGGAAGAAGAAGAAGAAGAATTCAACCCCTTAAACACTACAGATACTGATGTATTTATATCATCTTCTACCAAGACCAGGCCTTTTGAAAAGAAGCTTGCTGCATGGGAATGCAGGCTTAATTCAGTCAAAAGAAAAGAAAAAAATATTGTAGATGAAACCCCAGAAAGGATCTGCCTCAGATTGGTAAAACAGAGAAGATAAATCAACCTAAAAGTAAAGGTTGCACCTTCAACAGCAAAAGGAAACATGAATGAAACTGAAGTGCTCCTAGATAGCAGAGCTAATGGTATCTTCATAGATGCCATGTGGGCTAAGGCAAACAAAACCCCACTTATGCCACTGGAAAGACCAATTCTGGTGTTTAATGTAGATGGAACAAAGAACTCCACTGGTAGTATCTCCCACACTGCAGAAATAATCATAGACTTCAATGGACATAGGGAAAAGATAACAGCCGAAGTCACTAATCTTGGCAAAAACCCTATGATCCTTGGATATATGTGGCTCCAAAACCATAACCCCAAAATAGATTGGAATACAGGAAAAGTAGAGCTCACATGCTGTCCAAGAACATGCTACCTCCTAAGGGAAAGATCCATATTTGTACAAACCCTAGAAGAGCATGAAGAAAATGATATGCCTTACATATACCAAAGGCTAAAGAAAATCTGATCTACAGAGAAAAAGGAAATCATGGAAAAGACTGTAGAAGAAATGGTCCCATGAGAATATCATGGATTTCTGAACATCTTTACCAAGAAAGCATCCAAGTGGATGCCCTTATGAAAAGTTTGGGATTACACAATAGAAATGAAGCCCAACTATAAACCAAGAAAGCTAAGTTATATCCAATGAGTCATGAGGAAGAAAAAGAAGTCTCAGACTTTATTGATGAACAATTATGAAAGGGGTACATAAGACCATCTAAGTCCCCTCAAATGTCACCAGTATTCTTCATACCAAAGAAAGACAGAAAGAAAAGGATGGTGCAAGATTATCATTATATCAACAAACACACCATCAAAAACAGTTACCCACTCCCACTCATTAGTCAGCTCATTGATAAGCTGAAAGGAGCAAAGATGTTCACAAAAATGGATCTCAGATGGGGTTACAATAATGTGAGAATCAAAGAAGGCGATGAATGGAAAGCAGCCTTTGTATGTTATCAAGGAGCATCAAGCCCATAGTGATGTACTTTGGTCTGTGCAATTCACCTAGCACATTTCAGACCATGATGAACAAGATCTTCGCTGATATGGAAGGTATCATGATCATCTACATCGATGATATCCTTGCCTTTACAAAATCTGACAACCAAAAAGAGCACGACAAGATTGTTAATGAAGTCCTTTGACAACTAAAAGAAAATGACCTTTACATAAAACCTAAAAAATGTTCATTCCAGGTAGAAGAAGTCAATTTCCTAGGGATGATTGTATCCAATAAAGGAATCTCCATGGACCAAGAGAAAGTAAAAGTGGTCCAAGAGTGGCCAGCCCCCACTAATGTAAAGGGTGTGTGAAGCTTCTTTGCAAAGGTAGAGGTGAAATACTTGGGAATATGTGAGAAGTCAAGAGTAGGGATGGAAAGATGGAAAGTGATGGTCTGAGAAAGCAGACTAGGCTCAGATAGGCTCGGATCAGTGCTGGAACACTGTCTGAAGCAGTGGATAACAGTCCAGAAGAGATCTGCAGAAGTAGAGGCAAAAAACTCGGAAAGTGAGAGAAGTTGGAAGTGAGGGGAAAGATGATAAAGCACTATCTGAGAATGCAGATTAGGCTCAGATAGGTCCAGATCAGTGATGGAACACTGTCTGAAGCAGTGAATAGCAGTCCAGAAGGGACCTGTAAAGATAGAGGCAAAAACATCAGAATGTGTGACAGAAGTCAGACATGAGGAGGGGAAGATGATAAGTATTGTCTGAGAAAGCAGATTGTGTTTGGATATAGTCGGAACAGTGCTAGGACACTGTGCAAGGCACTGGATAGCAGTCTGGAAGAGATCTACAAAAATAGAGATGAAATCTTGGGAGGGGAGAGAAGTTGGAAGTAAGGATTGAAGATGATCACTGTTGCAGTTGATCTGGTGGCATTAAGGGTACAAGTGAACTGGAATCTGATGACAGATCACCTAGGGAACAAGGAATTGAGGTCAGATGGCTATTCTGATCTGACAATGTCACAATCTACAAGGTTCAATGTTACCAGGAGTAGTAACTCAGAATCTTTTGGAATTGTTATGACCAAGGCCTAAGTGGCGCTTGGCAAGCCCTGATGACAGCCGAAGGTGAAGGTCTGGGCTTGATACCAGACAGTGAAGATCCAGACTTGATACCAGATGGTGAAACGACGATTGTAACATCCTCATGACTGAAGGTTGACCAGGATGAGAAGATGCATTGAAGCAAGGTATGAAGGTACAAGGAGTGCCATATGAATATAGGGAGATTGAGATTAAGCGATCTACTAGTGAAGTGAAGGTATATGTATATACAATAAGTGAAGGGCGCTGACTAAGTGGTATGAAAGAGGAACTATGCAAGGGTTGTCAAGGGTTAGGGACACATGTGTGTGAAGTGCGATAAGCATGAAGAAAGATACACATGGAGGGTCTGTCAGATAAGACATTAGCCGTGAGGATGAAGAGATAAGAGATATGAAGATAACGGATGATGCATCAAGCAGGGATCCATAGGGCATAGGGCGCAAGTGAGGACGTGTGGTCTGTAGTCTTCCTGATAGGACCTCAGGTGGAGGCCCAGGGTAAAGGGCACGAAGGAGCCCAGGGTAGAGGGCGCGGAGGTAGAGAACCACTGTGACGAGGAAGGTGGGTGACAAGGAAGCAGTGGTGACAAGGAAGGCATGGTGCTTCTGTGAGATGGAAGCAAGGTGATGAGGAAGCCTAGGTGACGAGGTACCGAGGTGATGAGGTGGCGGAAGGTACTGAGGTGCCACAGTGGCATGCAGGGATGATGGGAGGGCGACTATCATGCAGTCCTGTAATGAAACAAGAGAGGGGTTCAGAGGACGAGTCAACTGTGAATACCAGTGAAGGTACATAGGGTCGTCGAGGCAAGGGTCAAGGTGGTCACATGATCAGAGGAGTCACAAGGAGAGGCACATGATCAAGGAAAAAGACAGGGGCATACGCTGATTGTAACATTACTCCCTTCCTATGATCAAAGTCCATGGAGATCAATCATGAGGTGGCAGGTCGGGTGTGAGGATGAGGGGTGACGAGGGAGTGGATACGTGTTAAGATGCACCGAAGTGGTGCATGAATGGTGCATGGGGCTTCGAACAGCTAGTACACCTGTGGAAGTCAGGGAGAGGCTAAAACACAAGCGGGAATGGTAAGACGACTGGTGAGGTCAAATGGGAGCATCAATGATACAAGGATACAAAGATGAGGATGGGTGGGTGACAAGGATGACTGAGGAGGGTCAAGGGCAAGGACAGAGAGTCCTGGAGTGTCGTTATCCACCAATGAAGGTAGGAGCTTATGCGTACTTGCTTCTTCAGTGGCGGTGAAGAGTAGTCATTATCTGCCGTTCAGGGGCAAGAGCAAGGTGCTGAGGGTATTAGCCAGGGCACGGGGAGTGCCAGGAGTATGGCCAGGGGGAATTGCTGCCATGGTTCAGTGAGTTAGGAGGAGGGAGTCGACTAGTACATGAGCGTGGCAATCAACGGTGCAAGTCAAAGACCAGACCAGAGTGTCGAAAGTTAACAAGTATGAGAGGTCGAGAGTGCAGTTTTACTTCATGCAGGAAGGCATGGAGGTGGTGGAAAACGGGAGAGGGGCAAATCTGTAAGCCACAGGTGCAAGCCGGGATGACTAGTGCTACCATCAACGAGTCATGGAATCAAGTCAAAGACCTGAAACACGATAACCAATCAACAGATGAAAGGTCGCAGAGATGTTCTCCAGAGGCGAGGTTGAAGGGAAGGCTAAGACGTTGAGGACTGGCGGAATCAGATGAGGATGGCCAGGTGATCTTCCACATGATCTGAGGGAGACAGTTTTACAACTCATGTCGAGGAGTAGAGTGGTCTGTGGTCCGGGGTAGATAGTTTAGCCACTTACCCAGGTGGGTATGATCGGGTGACAAGGATCGTGGGCGGCGGAACGTGTCCATGGGGCATTCGCCACCATCATGAACACATGGAGGAGAGAGTCCTGGACGGTGTTGAAGAGAGTGGGCGTGACCAAGAAATGCCAGAGTGTTCATGCTGAGGGTGAACAGGAGGGACCAGGGGGGAGCAGTTTAAACTCTTGCTGAGGAGCGACTGAGCAGTTTAGCCACCTACTTGGGTGGACAAGGTGACCAAGGAGGCAGAGATTGTTACGAATGACTCTTCACGAACCTATTTAAACCCTAACCCTAAGGCCCTGGACAACAGTCCGGATGACTAAGCCTATGATGTCATGGTAGCACACGTGACGTCCTCATGTATTTAATCTCCGTCATCTAGACCCTTCTAGAACGTTCCTTATTTAATCTCCGCTCTTACCTTAGTAACACGCTCCACAACTATGTCATAATATCCCATGTCTCCCCTAAACTATGTACACAAGTACAAACACTGTAGAGTAGTATAAGTATCTGAATGCAAGCCCCGGAGAACTTCAGTCAAGTTCTC
>JBBPLN010000522.1:0-18438 GCA_038089815.1 Sutorius eximius | reverse complement strand
GTTGTCATTGTCATTGTCGTCGTTCTTGTTGTCGTTCTTGTTGTCGTTGTTGTTGTCGTCATCGTCGTCCGTATCGATATCCTCTTGATCGCTGTCTTCATTTTCATCTTCGTCCGTGTTTGTGTCGTCTCCGAGGATGTGAAATCGAAAGGCGTCTTCCTGAGGAAGCTCGTCGTCTTTGAATGCCTCTTGTGTTCGATGTTGGTAAGAGTTTATGACAAGGCGCTACAATATAGTGGTCGAGCGTGACATATCGAAACGAAGAGAGTAACGTACGCGAACGAGATGCTTCAGAATGTCGCGCACGCTTGCATCGACGGCACGCCGGGCCGTTCGATTGATGATCTTCTCTCCACCACCACCACCACCGTCGTCGTCGTCATCACTTCCATCGTCGTCGTCGAATGCAGGCCAGGCGACGGGGCAACTTTGAACGGCCTCGACGATCTTCTTGATGGAGGCGTGATGCATTCTCCTGGTCACCAGCAGCACGTTTCTATCGTTTTCGGCGACGGGGTCGAGGATCGTGTTCATGGCCTGTGCTGAGTCGTAAGTGATGCGATCCGGCCAAGAATGGACCCGAACGATGAACGTGGGGTCGAAACGTGGGTCATCTTCAGGCAGGATACGGCCTTTGTTTTCGTCCAGCGTGAACGAGGTGGAATACTCGAGCACTGCACGTATGAGTCCTGCCGCACCGCCTGGCTTTGAGAGGAGTTCCACGCGGTAGTTGTACACCGTGCAAAACTCGGCGATGGCTGCGACGATGGTCTCTCTCCTGAATCTGGAAGCGCTTGGGTCCCTGTTTGACGGCCAGGGGAGGGTGTGGTGGTTGAGGAACGTCACGACCCTGAAGTTTCCCTTGGGCGACTTCGATATGGTGTGCTTCCTGAACCACGACGACAGGAACGGCTTGGGTTCACGCTTCGACCACTGATCTTTGAGCATCGATTTGAGGGTCTCATCGACGGCCACGACTTCGGCGTTCAACTGTTTTCTGAGTACGAGATCGCTCCCATCTGCTCGTGAGCGCAAGACATGAACGTGGTGGGAAAACGACCATGAGAAGAACGTACCTGAGTCGCCGTCTGTGCTGGCCTTCACTGACGTGTTCCTCTTCTTTGATGACGAGGACTTGGCGATCTTGTGTTCGCCTTCCAGCAACATGTATTCCTTGAGTATCTTTGATGTCGCTGGACGGATGGGCGTGTTGGCCGGGTCGGACATCTCTTCTTCCATACGGAGTAGGTTGTGAAAGTGGTGGACGAGAGACCATATGACCTGAACGGACGTGTGTGTGAACGAGGGATGAAGGACGAGATAGATGGAGATGAACTCACGCAATGAACGGCCGTGGGTGCGAGCAGCTCGTTGATGTCCGGGTGGCCGCACAAGGCACGTATCATCTCTGCGGTCGCCGATCCGACCTTCCAAGAACCGCCTGTGACCCTTTGATTGTAAAGGAGGGGACTGTACCAAGCAGATATCTGCGAGAGGAGTTGGCGCGTGAATCATTGCTGTTTTGCCACGATTGACGAAATCTCGACGATCGCGGAAAAATAAAGACACGGTTTCGACAGACGTACCTCGTAAAGACATTTGGGAACACGGTCAAGTTGGCGTGCGAGGGCGGTCCAGGCCGACGCGCACATGAATGGCGCATAGTCAGGTTCTTCTGCATGGATGCCTGGCGAGAGGACAAGCCTGGCTTTCGATCCGCATGTAGACCACGCTTTCTTGAGCACGTCCGATGCTGTCGAGAATCGTGCGTCCGTCGACGTCTTCTTTGCGAACGTGTCGAGAAACTCCTCCACGTCCTTCGTGTACGCCTTGAATGCGTCCTTCCACTTGTCGACCTCCATACCAAAGTACTGTGCGACGTCAGCCTTGCCTAGCGTGTTACGAAATATCTGATCCAATCCCTTTCGGATCTCATCCGTCACCGCCACCTCCATCGGCTCTGCGCTCCGAAGGTCACTGATGCGATTGAACAAGTAGGCACGCGCCTTTTCTTTCGACTCTGAGCTCGTCTTGATGTTCGCCAAGTCCGTTTGTGACCGATGGATTTGTTCCGCCCTCCATTCGACGTCGTTGAAGCACATCAACAGACGGTCTTCCATAGACATCGCCAGCGCAGACAGCAGCTGTCACGTCGTGTCGTTTCAATCCATCGTCACCAATAGATATGATGACGCTCACCCCTCCGTGAACAGAAATGAGGTCGTTCGTCAGTCGAGTGAGCTTGAAGATGTCTGAATGGACGTAGTGAGTCGACGAGATCGGCACGATCTTCGTCAGGGCGCTCCATACGTAGTCCTGTTGTAGTAGCGTCGCGATGCGGTGACCCGGCGTGTTCTGCTTCAGACCAGACGGGAGGTCCACGTGAGACCAATCCAGACGTTGCGCTTTCATCATCATGAACGTCTGAACGATTCCCTCCTCCGCACTTTCCTTGTACGAGTATAGTCTCTGGTTTGTCGAGATGTGCAAACCGAGCTCTTCGTCGACGAGATCTGTCACCGAGCGTTCGTCACCGTTTCCGTTAGATAGGCTCTGACCCACCTGCGTCATACACGACCACGATCCACGATCCTCTCATCCTCACCAACGAGGTTGCATGCTCCAGGGCTGCCTCTGCACGAAGCACGTCTTCTTCCTCGGGTGCATCTTCTCCGCCTTCGTTCGCGAGCGCCTTGAGTTCCTTCACCCGATCCTTGGCGATGCTCTCTGCCTTGGTCATATGCGCAATCCAGTCGATCAATGCGAAACGGCGATGCCTTCCTCCGGCGGCGATGATCGCAGGTCCCTTGCTGCCCCCGTGATCAGGCCCGTCCATCGACAGCCGAAGCTCTGGAAGATGTGATCCATCCGGATTCGAGCTGTCCAGAGACCTGAGTTGAGCGATCGATCCTTCGTAGAGCGCATCCTTTGGAATGATCAGTGGGACGGCGTGAGTGACGTTGAAGCGATCGAGCCCGTTAGACAAAAACGATTCCAACAGCGTCTTCTTCTCTGCCGAGTTGAGCCCACGTTTGTTGTATTTTCCAAACGTCAGATTTCTCGACACGATGTCCGTCCGTGCATACCCCAGGAGAGCTGCTTGTGCCTTGTTCTGCAAAAGGTTCAGCGCACCCATGTACTTGTCTATACCGTCGCACAGCGCCTTCCCCTTCGATGTTCCCAGAGAGAGTCCTTGCTCTTCCCCGTCCCTTTTGGCTTTCTTCCCTTTCTTCGTTTTCGTAGCGTTCTCGGTCGTGCTCATCGTGAGCGATGGAAGAGATGGCGAAAGATGGACAGAGAAACGCACGTCTCGTTTGAACACCGCGACCAGCGTGCCTCTGCCATTCTCGGTGGGTCAGACATCCGTGGCGTGATCGATCGACAGATCGCCGCACTTGTCCATATCCAGAAGACCGCGGCTCTGTGAACGTCGTCAGCATGCATCAGTCTGTTTTGCCACAATATCCCAAATTTGGACAATCGCGGCAAAACGTGCGTGATGGACGTGCTGGAACGTGTGTGGGTACAAGTGTACAAGTGTTGGTGGCATGAACACGCATCATTGTTCGCAGATTTCCTTATTTGGACAATCGCGGAAAAATAGGGGTTTGGTGACCCTTTCCTACGTCGTACACCATGTCGCTGCTCCCTTCTTCCAGTCTTTGTTCTCCTCAGAACATGTCCAACGACAGCTGTACCTGTCTCCGTCTCGTACGTCCTGATCGTGTTTTCCCCTTTGGTGAGTCCTCCAGAATGATTCGTCCATCCCTTTCCTTCATGTCAAACAGCTTCAACAACCCAGGGAACTCCTCTGTGCCCTTCGTGCACCAGTATCTCTCGAATCGTTCCATCGCATGCTTGCTCGCACTCCACGTCATCCGCTAAAGGTCAGTCTTGCATGTCCCTGAAATCATGCCCATAGACTCACCTCAGTCCCTCATATCTTCGACGAGCGATCTCTCCATCTGCCCCCCATCGTGCACGAAGTGTGTCCCACCCTGATTTACCTCCTGGCCATCTCATCTCCAACTCACCCATCATTCCAACCTTGCCCATCCCTCGCTCGATCACCCACTCCAAAATACGGTTCACCCCTTCGTCCACAAAGAAGGGCGCATTCTTCGCCGTCCTCTCCTCCACTCCCACAAGCTCGCTCACGTCCGCCTGACATGCAGGACACTTGAACATTTGCTCCACCACCTCATCCCATCTCTCTCCTTTCTTCACCGCATACCTCGCACACCACGCACTCGTGATACACGTACCGCAGTACATGTGCCGACAACTCCCATTGATCTTTGTCGCATTTAATCTGTGATGTCGCCATCCCAGTCAGTCATTTCATCATGCCTTACGATCTAATGACTCACATCACCTCGTAACAGCTACTCTCTCGTCAATGTCTTCCTCTTCAAACATGCAATCACTCACATGCTGCACACAAAATTCTCTTCCACCAGAAGGTTCATCTCTTTCAACCCCATCACCTCCATCATCTCCACATATCTCTCCTCCTCCATCTCCATCCCTCCTCTCTTTGCTTCTTCCAACTCCTTTTCCATCGATCCATTCCTCTCCGCTGTCTCTCTCACCACATTCTCCAGTTCTTCTATCCTTCTTCTCAACATCATGTTCTCTTTCTCCAGCTCCTCACATCGCATCCTCCCCATCTCATCTTTCAACGTCACCTTTTTTCCCTTTCTCTCTCCACCACTTCCACTCTCCATCTCTCCCCCCCATCCCCCATCCCCCATCTCAATCTCAGCATCCATATCATCCTGTCACATATCATCCCTATCATGTTATCTTCTTCCCCTTTCACACACTGACCTTTTCTTGTTTCATTTCTGTCGCCCCACAACTCTTATCTTTCATCGTATCCACTATATCACATCACATCATCAAATATACCATACATTCAGTTCACATCACGCTCACATTTCAATGCAACAATGTCTCGCATTCGCGCTTGTTGCATTCGTTGTTTCATCATCGTGTCCGTTGACATCGTCGTTTGAAAACACTCACGTTTATACACAACCATCCACAACATACTTAATTGGATCCATCCTGCTTTTTGTCGCACTTCATACATTCCATCAATCGCGGCTTTTCCTCTACTCACAACATATATCAGATCTCTCTTTCTTGCATTGTTCCATCTTACATTCCTTTGTATTCATCAACATACCATTACTTGGCACCTTCCTCTTTATCTTCCCTTTTGCCGCACTTCACTACATTTCATCAATCGTGGCTTTTTCTCTACTTGTAACATATACTCATCTCTTATTCCTTCATCGTATTCCTCCTGTGTACCCACTCTCTTTTGTTTTTATCTCTAATATTCCTGTCGTATCCCTCAAATTTATATATTTGTACTACCATTGTATTATCGCATTCTATTTTATATGTGGTGCGGTGGAATTGTTCCTTATTTCCTTGGAGGAACCCAAAGGAACCCTAACCTAATTACAGAAACAGTGTAAAATTCTACACTACTTCCTTCCTTCCCTTTCTCTCCTCACCCCCTTCTTGCCTGCCAGTTGTCTTCTTGCTCATTTTTGGGGAGGGGGTGGGTGCTTTTCTTACTGTCTTCTTTTTTGGAGGGGAGTCTTTGGCCTTTCTTTTGGTTTTTCTACTCTACCAAACCTCTAGGAAAACTGTACAAGAACTCTACAAAAATGTCTAAAAACTCTTGTCCAAAACTCTTGCAAAACTCCACAAAAACTCTACAAAAACCAGTCCAAAGTCTACTCAAAAGTCCACTCAAAAGTGTACAAACAGTGTAGGCAAAGTGTAGAACAACCAGAGCAAAGTCTACATAACAGTCTAGGAAATCTCTACAAAAAACTCTACAAAAAGCTGTCCAAAGTCTACTCAAAAGTGTACAGAAAGTGCAGGGAAAAGTGTAGGGAAAAGTGTACAAAAACTCATCCAAAGTCTAGCCAAAGTGTACACAAAGTCTAGGAAAAAGTGTACAAAAACTCCTCCAAAGTCTAGATAACAGTCTAGGAAAACTCTCACCAATGTCTAGGGAAAAACTCTAGGAAAACCAGAGCAAAAGTCTAGCAAACTTCCAGAAAAAGTCTAGCCAAAGTCTACAAAAAACTCTACAAAAAGTGGTCCAAAGTGTAGCCAAAGTCTAGTCAAAAGTGTAGAGAAGGTGTAGAGAAAGTGTACAAAAAGTGTACAAAAAGTGTACAAAAAGTGTACAAAAAGTGTACAAAAAGTGTACAAAAAGTGTACAAAAAGTGTACAAAAAGCGCACCAAAGTCTAGATAACAGTCTAGGAAAAGTCTACAAAAAGTCTACCAAACTTCCAGGAAAAGTCTTACCAAAGTCTAGGGAAAAGTGTAGTGAAAGTGTGGAGAAAGTGTAGGGAAAAGTGTACAAAAAGCGCACCAAAGTCTAGATAGCAGTCTAGGAAAAGTCTACAAAAAGTCTACAAAAAGTCTAGGAAAACTTCCAGGAAAAGTCTCACCAAAGTCTAGCCAAAGTCTAGCCAAAGTCTACAAAAAACTCTACAAAAAGCGGGCAAAAGTGTAGTCAAAAGTGTAGAGAAAGTGTAGAGAAAGTGTAGGGAAAGTGTAGGGAAAAGTGTACAAAAAGCGGAGAAAAATCTAGATAAAAGTCGAGGAAAACTCTAGCAAAACTCTACAAAAAACTCTACAAAAAACTCTACAAAAAACTCTACAAAAAGTCTAGCAAAAGCCCTCCAAAACTCTAGGAAACTTGCACGAAAAAGTCTCACCAAAGTCTAGCCAAAGTCTACAAAAAAACTCTACAAAAACTCTACCAAAAGCCCTCCAAAACTCTACCAAAAGTCTACACAAAGTCTACACAAAGTCTACACAAAGTCTACCAAAAGTCCTACTCTTTTCTCTACTCTTTTTCTTACTCTTTTCTTACTCTTTACCTCCGCTTTTCCTACACTTTCCCTACACTTTTCACTACACTTTCAGAACACATTTCCTTCAGCTTTCCTGGACTCTTCCTACACTTTTCCTCCGCTTTTCCTAAGCTTTTTTGTACACTTTTTCTACACTCTACCTACAGTTTTTCCTACTTGTTGGCACACTTTTGCTACACTTTGGCTACGGTCTTTGCCTAGACTTTAGTTACACTTTTCCTACACTTTTCCTACGCTTTTTTGTACACTTTGCTTACACATTTCCTACACTCTTCCAAGAAGATCTTTCCTAGACAGTTTTCATACACTTTACCTAGACTTTACCTGGACTTTACCTAGACTTTTGTGTACATTTTCCTACTCTTTTTCTACTCTTTTTCTACTCTTTCAGTACTTCTTTTGCTAGACTTTTCTACACCCCTTCTTAGCTTTTCACATCCCAATTTCCTTGCCTTTTCCACTCCTTTTCCAACATATTTCCTCTCCTTTTTTTCAACACATTTCATACACCCTTCCTACGCTTTCACTACACTTTTTTCTACACTTTTCGTACACAATTTGGAGTCCTTGTGCAAAATTGTAGATGCTTTCTACACTTTTTCTACACATTTAGTACATCTTTCAAAGTCATTCAGTACAGAATTCAAGTACACTTTTTCCTATTCTTTCTCTACACTTCTGCTACACTTCTTCCTACTCTTTCTCTACTCTTTTGCCACCCTTTTCCTACTCTTTCCTCTACCCTTTCTCTATCCTGTCCATACACTCTTTCCCTACACTTCACCTGCTTATGTAAGCCATCTTATCATTCACTTCACCTACCACTCTGTTTAATTTCTTACTTACTAGCTCTAAACCTCGTCACAGTCAAACTACCCCATCTCTTGTATATTTCAGCTCCCCTATTTTGACACATTCCAACCCCCCCCCCTACTGCGCATTTTAGGGGGGTCCCGAAATGCCCAGTATAGAGCAGTCTGGAACAAAACAAAACAATGGTTTGAACAGCTTTCTTTTTTCAATCTTAGTGTAACCTCTTCATTTCTCCCATCTCACCTGTCACTTATCTTCCATCACATGATCGTGTCTCTGTTGTCATGCCCTTGCATCCTCTCCATTTCCTCCATCCACTGCTCTATGACATCCTGCCACTGGCTCATCTTTATATCTTCCCATTCTGCTTTACTTATATCCATGCGAGATACTTTCTTTTCATCTTTCTTTTCATTCACATTTCGCGCATTTTGGTGGGTGCATAAAATCCGCGATACTCTATTTTCATACTTTTTTCATGTCGGTCACAGTTAGTATAGCCTATCACGCATTTTGGTGGGTAGCTTAAATGCGCAATTCCTTCAGTTTCCTCATTGTACTCTTGCCACATTTGTATAAATATGAGTCACTCTGGTCATTGGTCCAGTAAAGTTCCACAAATAAGATCTGTCAACTTGACCCCATGGCAATGGCTTCTTCACTTTTATCATCACATAGGTAGCTCAGGTAGCATTCATCCCTCTCATCTGCTCAGACACAGCAACATCTATTTTATCCTGCACATTTTCATTACACAGTCATATAATTCCTCTCTGCCTCACATATGAGCTATCATGTATTTCACACACCCCTCAAAATGCGCGACATGCCCCTCTACAGCATGAAATTACCCTGTTATTACCCTTACCTATTTACAAAAAGTGGCTAGTATCCATAACACGTCGACGCCTTGGAAGAGAAGAGGTCCTTCCATGTGTAATGCATCATGTCGAAAGACCGTCAACATGAAAGCGCGCTTCCGTGCCGCTTCCGTGCCCAATGTGTCCATGTGTTGCAAGACACCAGAAATGAGCGTGCGCTTCCGGGCGCTTCCCACCCCACCCAGGCTCTAGCACGGGAAGAATATTGGGGTGTAAAATGTAAAATGTCCATTCAAGTAGAGGTACAATTATTATATCTATTTACTCAAGTCCCCTTCAGTATGCCCTGCAGAAAACCTCACATCGTCGGAATAGGTCCGCTTCCGAGGCTCTTCCGGGGTGCCGAGCTCTCGGCGAGGAATCATATTAGGAAGGTCCCAGCGGTTTAACAATGTATCCCTGCCCTTTGTCACACTATTATCGACATATTTATGACCCTTTCAGAGCGCAAGATCAATCCGTGGCTCATTTTTTGAAACTTCACCCACCTCATAATCTGGATGATATCGTTTCCCTCAAAGAGCCCATTTCAATTAATTCAGTGCGAGTCTGCGCAACACGGTGCGTGAAATAATCATTTCATTCCAACTCACAACTCACTCTATTTCTTTCTGGATAGAAATGTGATCACGGAATCTGGAACCATCGATGATCTCAATCGGAGTATGCTCAATCATGGTCTGCACAGCCTCAGGCATTCACAGATCAACAATTTCGTCTCCCAGTCACGAGGGAACACCCTATGTCCATCACTTTATCTATGTATGATACGTACACTCAGCCGTACAACAAACAAACAAATTTACTCGCCAAGTCTCTTCGCGCGCTGTGTGCTATCAAAGGCGCTATCCAACTCGCGCTCCAGCTCTCTTCCGCTTTGCAACACCCGCCGGTAGACCCTCTTGCCCCCGTGCCCTGCCTTTTTTGGGCGGAGGAGGTACATACTGCGCAGCACTGGGTCGTCCATGTGCTGCCTTTCTCGTCCTCCCCCCGGCTGTTGGACCAGGGCCTTGTTGTTGGCAAGAGCCTCCTGCCACTTGCTAACCGGCCTGAGGAGGGGCTGGTCCCCCACGCAATGCCTGCCGCGCCATTTTCTGGCGACAAAACCCACTTGTGTGGCCGCGAGAATTGATTGAATATAGATGGAAAACCAATACTGACCTTCGCTGTGTCCTGTCGGTTGTAAATCCAGTCCAACCCATTTCGCAGCATTGCTAACGCCCCGGTCAACCATTCACTGAATGGTGCTGGAGACTCCGGTGGAGTTGCCAGACGACGTTGCATCCTGCATTTCCACGTCAGCCTCTTCATGTACCCTTTTCCGCTACTTACCAACAACACATTTCTTCAACTTCTTTTTCTCGCACATCCACAAAATAGCAGTGGGATTAGGGGTGAACCAAGATCAAGCAAGACCAACAGAGGTACAAGTTACCGAGGATGAGAGGTCAAAGAGGATCCGGAAACGTGCTCAGGACCATTCATATGGTTGTCTGGCTCGATGCGGGCATCCTTGCTTGGAACAACAATGGATGTCCACACCCACAAGGCTCGTATTAATTTTTCTTTGACATTTCCATGTACTTCGTCCATAACACGTCGACGTGTTGCATTAGCCACTTCTGCTTCCGAGCCTGTTCCATGCACGATGACCGTGGATGTCAAAGCGCGCACTTCCGACTCGCTTCCGATCCCACATGGCCTCGCACACATAATTATATTACATGCAGGATGATGTGGAGGACAGGTGGGAGGTTGAGTTGGGAATGTCGTCCCAACCGAACTGTTTAGGGAGTTGGGTCAGCCTCACCTGTGCGCCACCAAGCCTAGCCAGCCATTGAACTTTCACTAGCTGGACTCGCCCACCACTATATCTGTCAGCCTGCAGTATCTCAGATCCCTCAACTTGCATCCGTATGTCCGTGTGGACCCGACGGGACAGCCCGAGGTGGTTGACCAGTCAGCACTGTTGTTGCTCCTCACACCTGCTTGCCGCATGCTGCATTCTCAAGGTCCCATCATCATCATGGTGCAGGCAGAGAAACTCAACGTCGAGATGGCATACATTCTGGAGAGCTGTGCTATTGAAAACCACAGAAGGGTGATTTCGTGTCTGACCGCCACTGGCTACGAGCCATGGCGCCGGCCGCTCAACACGATGCTCACCAAGCGTGATGTTTCCACCGACTCCCACATGATCGACATGAAAATATGCTCTTTAACCTGCTTCATGTTCTCCCTGGAATTGCTCGCTCCAATGTTCAATAGGCGACGGCTGTCTTGCTCTCTCAAGCCATTCTTGTTAGCACTCTTTCCGTCCTCCCGATTCCGAATCCAGGTTACCCCACCTGGCCCATCTGATTGGCCCTCCAAGGACTCGTCGCCGTATAACCCAGCTTTGTAAATACAACACGTGTAGGAAAGAGGGAGGGGCGCTTCCAAGGTGCTTCCATGTACAACACATGGGCGTGAGAGGCACTTCCCAGCTGCTTCCATGCATGACGGGTCAAAGGGGCGAATCCGAACAGGAACACGCAGCTTCCGTGCCCAACACCTCGACGCGTTGGAAAAGAGCATGGGATGGAGCACTTCCGATGCGCTTCCGAGGCACTTCCTTGCTGCAGAGGTCTGGGACGGGGGGGGAAGAATCAACAGAAACGAGTGCGATACAAATTAAATCCGTCAAAGTGTAAACCTAGCCAAAGCACTTGCGAGAAATCTATACGTATATGCTTCCGGGATCATTCCGGTTATCGGGTCGTCTATCGGAAGTATCGGAAGCAGCCTATATAATATTCTTCCCCTGGCGCCCGAGGCTGTAGCGCTTGCACGAGAATTCGGATATGTTCCGCTCGGAACGAAGAAAAAAGGAATGCGGCGGGATATCCATCGGAACCAGGTTCCGGTCTGATATTGCTTCCTCCCCCCCTCTACTTCCGGTTCGGAACCAGAATCGGAATCGGAATTGGAATCTTGCATAAGATCCCCTGTATCTGTTGTGAGCAGACTCTCTGCAGTGTGCTTTTACCTTGTTCCTTGTAAGCTATGACACAAATTTCATCCAAGTATGCTCTATGCACGCGTGATACAGTGTGGACATCATACGCATGATGCCCCAACCAAACCAGGCCGCCTCTATAAACCTTTGAGGCGTATGTTTAATCACAAATCAAACGAGAAAAATAGTATCTGATCGGGAAATGTCGTTGCGATTGGATAAACGTAGGATGTCATACTATCATTGTTTGTCCACTACCATAGCTATACGTAGTGGCACTCTCCGAACCGTTGTCAAAACTATTAGGAGCGCTTCTCAACCGGACTGACCGGCTTTTCCCACAGAAGACTTTGGGGGCCTCCCACCCGTTGAAATCCGGGCGGTGGTTTTCCGATCCCGAAGAAGCATTCAGGAGCCGGGGAGTACGTCCCGTCCGGCCGAAGCTCCCACTCTCTGTCGTTGGTGTAAGCTCATTGTTACCAGTAAAAAATGAGCAGCTTACCCGAACTCCTCACTTTGCCCGTGGAGGTCATCCTCCTCCGCTGGCTTTCTCTCCGGTTTGCTGAATTTATAGCTTCTTCGGGTCCAGGCCTGTGGTGATGCGAGCATTCTTTCGGCGTCTCGCTCCGTGAAGAACAGTTTTCGGGCCAATTCTTGAGGGATCCCCAGACGCTCCCATGGTCCGAGCCTGATGCATGAGAGTTGTAAGTATCAATTGTACTGGTACAGTATTGACAACTTACTGAACCTCCTCCGTTTCAGGAGATCCGCTTGACCGTGGCGTTGACGGCTCTGTGAACGACCGACTGCCTGTTGTGAGAGGAGGGGCCTCTGGTGGTGTGTTGTCACAGTTACTGCCAAGAAGGGTGGAGGGAGTATGCATTACAGTGCGCGAGTTGAGGTAAGAAAGTGGGGGGTTATCAAGCAACCGAAGTCCAAGCACCCTTATTTATATCATGTACCACAATGCTGCTGGAAGCGGACTTGGAACCACCACACTTTTCCACGCGTGTGGAAGAGCGGTTCGATGTGTGTCTCATCGGGTGTGACACGAGCGGTCCACTCGCTTAATCTGTCATGCATTGTAGACTTGAATAAGCTGTGACGTGTTTGTGGACTCGATTGAGTTGTGTTGCGTTGGGGACTTGTTTAGGCTCTGACACATTGTCAATTCGCTCAACGTTGAATTCGTCGTGGTGTCCTGGACCTGCTTTCGTTGTACGTGAACCATCACTCGTTCCCTAACACCCATCGTCCTTCCATTCCTGGAGACTTTGTTCATAAAATAGCTGTAGGATCCCGTAGAAACTGGCCACAGTGAAGTTCTGCTCGGAACCAAGAACGAAAATGGAATCCGACGGGATAGCCATCGGAACCAGGTTCCGGTCTGACGTTGCTCACCCAAGGACGTCTGGGAATTGAATTTTCCGAAGTTCCGGACAGTCTGAGCAGTCCGAACACGTCACATGACCCAGGCAAGGTTGGAACGGAGATTCAATCTATCGCGCGCCAGTTGCACTGCCTGTGGCCTAGTGTTGCCACAGCCGAGCGTCTCGCCACACCGCCTTCACGTTGCCCCCGCGCAACCTCGTGCCGCCTTCATTCCGCCCTCATCCCGCCATCTCTTTGCCCTTGCCTCGCCTCGGTCTCACGTCGTGTCGCCACCCAATGCGCTCGTGAGCACGAGCACAAAGAGCGGACGTGTCGTCTGCTTTTCGTGTGCATGCTCGTGTGTGCGCCGTCCTCCCCTCGCTGTCTCCTCTCCCCGCCGTCTCCTCGCCTTTGCGCTACTCTCGCGTCGCATCCCCAGCCAACGCGCTCGTGAGCGCGAGCCCTTTCCTCCTCTCCTCCCCTCACTGTCGCCTCGCCTTGCCGTCACGCTCCATCACCCTTGCGCCGCCTCGTCCTCTCGCGCCTGTGCACCACCACCTTGCCTCGTCTCGTCTCCGAGTCGCGCCCTTGTGCTCACGCCTACATCATGCTACACACTCACCCCCCATCGCATCACCTCGCTCTGCCTGAAGGTTACGACAGCCACACGATCGTTGCACCATAGTGATCGTCACGTCGTCATCGTGACCGCTTGTGTACACCCATGCCTCGCTGCCCGATGATGACGACGACGACATGATGGTTGCACCATCACGGTTGTTGCGCCGTCGCTGCGACCGCCTGTGCACACCCTCGCGTGGCCATCGCCATTGCCTCGCCTTGCCCGACGGTGATGACAATGCGACTATTGGTCATGTCGTCATGGCCGCCTGTGTACACCCTCGCCTCCGATCGCCATCGCCTCGCCTTGCCTAGGCTACGGCATGGGTCGCAGACACCCGCCCGGGTCTCAGGTGCGGGTATTTACTGGCTGCCACCCTCACCTCGTGTCGCCATCACCTCCCCCTCGCCCTACCCGACGATGACAACAACAACAACGCGGCAATCGCGCTAGGCAATCGCAATAGCGTGATTGCCGCGTTGTTGTTGTGCCACCCTTGCCCTTGCCCCACCTTCACCTGTGCACCCCCGCCCACCCTCATGTCGCCCTCACCCTCGCGTCACCCTCACCCACGCTCACACTACCCGACAACGTCCGATTGCCACGTCGTCGTTGTCGCGGTCACGCTGCTCGCATCACCCTCGCGCTGCCCTCGTGCTGCCCAACAACGATGACGCAGCCACACCGCTCGCGTCGCCCTCGCCCTGCCCTCGCCCTCGCGCTACCAGACAACGACGACGCAGCAATCGCATTAGCGTGATTGCCGTGTCGTCGTTGTCGTGGTCGTGCTGCCCTTGCCCTTGCCCTCGCCTGTGCACTGCCCTCTCCTCCATCTTCGCCCTTGCCCCCCCCCCCCTGCCCTACCCGACGACGACACAACGACGCCGTTCGCGTCGCCCCCGCCCCGCCTCCGCACTCGCCCTCACGCTACCCTTGCCAGTGCTCGCCCCACCCGACGACGACACCCGGGGTTACACCCGTGCAGTCTGCTTCCGGGTTCCTCCGACTTTCCGAAACCTTGCAAGTTCGAGATGGTTGAATTGAAAGGGCAGTACAAGTATGATACTCATTTAAAAAGTCGAGTACTTCCATCCAAGCTAATGTTTCTGTGCTTTGAGAGCCCTTAGCTGGTTCTCAAGCTCCTCGATTCGGGCAGTCATCTCCTGCTTCTTCTGTTGGTCTTCGGCGTGGCTTTTCTCCAGACGGGCGACACGCTCCGCCACCTGTGACCACAAGTCCTTCAATGAGTCGTCGGGATCTTCAGGAGCGACTTTCTGCGATCCCCCAACTTTACCCCGGGGACGGCGGAGGAAAGGTAGGCCTGTTTTGTGGTTATTAAAAAAAAGTGATTAGAAAATTGTGGTCTTGCCTGTGGTCTTGCATCGAGTCTTGCTCGAGACGCAAGGCTTACATGCCCGCTTGCTGGGGTCAGCGCCTTCATCCCAAAGACACTCCAATTGTCGATTCTTGCATGAATCACAGACCTATTAAACACTTGGGATGATTACATGCAAGCAATCCTGGCAGGCTCACCCTCGAAACCAAAGAACCAGAAGCTTCCGGCTCTTCCGTCGGAAGAGCTCGGGCTTTGCCTTTCCGACTTGCCTGCGCGGAAGTGCTGACCTCGACCGCCACCACCTCGATTTCGTCGTCCTCATCGGTCTCGATGTACTCCCGGGATTTGTATTTTTTCTGCTTCTTCTTTTCGCGCGCTGCGACGGGTTCGGTGAATGCGACTCGCTTCTTGCCCTTGCGGTCCCCCGCACCCGGCTTGCTTCCGTGAGTTCCAGCGTCGGAAGAGGCGTTGTCACCGCGGGGCACTGGCAATCTTACCATGAGCATCATTCCCTGAATTCCAAGCCAAGCACTTACCGTTCTTTTCTCGCTGGCTTTCCGGTCCGGATCCTTGCGGAAGCTTTGTCTTCAGCACGAGGGGAGCTTGTGGTGGCTCACTTGACGACCCCTCTGCCTCCCCCACCACCACAGAGGGTGTTTCTACCCTCAATCTTACTGTATTTCCATGAGCTGAATAATCGGGAATGACATAAAATGCGATACTCACCAGACGGTGGCAGGGCATGCCACCAGAAATCGTCCCCTCTGAGCTCAGGCAGTGCATCCGCCGGAACTCTCACAAACTCGTCCCCAGAAATGGATGGGTCGTCTGCGCGCACCCCATCGAACATCAAGCTCTCTATCGTCATGCCACCTCGGTAGTGGTGCGATAGCATCCCCTTGAGACTGCCTAGTAACGTCGGATGTGGACTTGATGCGGTCGGCCTCGGAAGCTGCCTCTGTAAACATCATTTAAACAAGTGTAAAAACCACATGCAAATCCTTACACACCTGTTCAGACTGGAGGTGGTCTCGCATCCAAGGTGCCCAGTCTTCCTTCGCTCCATTGATGCGGGGAATAATGTCGAGAGCAGCCTGTGCTCGTGCCGTGGCGAGGAGAACGTTGCTATCGATGGTTGGGGTTCCGTTCATGGTGTTAAAGTTAGGCCGGGTTGGTCAAGGAACGCGTCTGACTTGGGAACAAAAGGCTTGCTTACGCTTAAGTGCAAAAACTTACTTACGTAACTCGCCGTCATGTAGTTTTCTCGTCCGGCCGTGTGCAACCATTTAGATTGCGGAGTGCTACTTTCAGCCCCTCACTTTTCATGTCCTAATTTTCAGAGGCTTCCTCCCAAAAAAAAAAAAAACTAGGCAAGAAAACAAACGTGGAACAATCTCACGTATCGTGATGCGTGACACTCCAACATGTCACGGAAGCACTCGGAATTGATCCCATGCCCAGCTTTCGTTATCCTGTGGACATGCTCTCTGAGGTCTACACGGACGTATACGTTAACACCGTGTGCGTGCCGTGCACTAGGTTTCATGTACCATACATGGAGGACAGTGTAGCAAAAAGTCATTGATTAAGACAATTACAAGGAGCTGTAGGACAAAAGCTTGGTCTCATCGTCACAGAATGCATCTAGGAGTATCACTGCTTCATCTATCTCAGCATCGTCTTGATTCACTGGGTCGGGGGTAGACACGGCCAATGAAGCAGGTCGAGCACACAATGAGTGTCGACAAACCGGCAGGCCACACGGAAGGCACGATGAGAGCACCCAGACATGCGAACGACAGCACCGACGAAATGGAGGGTGAGTGCAGTGCACATCACGAGACGACCAAGACTGACCTGAGAAAGTTGAAGATCTTGCAGGCACGATGGGTGACGTGGAACATCGTCCAGAAAGGCCTATAGAGCCCCACGATGAGCTTGAGGGAGCGTGCAAGCGAGAGGGTGAGACAGGGGTCGAGGTCGCTGAGACAGGTCTATCGGAAGTATCGGAAACGCCCTAATATTCTCTCCCAGGCGCCAGAGGGTGTGGCGATTGCAGGAGAATATTAAGCTCATGCAAACACAGTAAGCTTGAGAGTAGAAGCTTCCTCTGTGGTCGTGGCAGAGGCGGAGGGGTCGTCGAGCACGCCACCACAAGAACCCCTGGTGCTCAAGGCAAAGCTTAAGCTTCCCCAAAGATCTGCATCGGGAATAAACCAACAAAATACTCGTAAGTACCTCCCTTGGAATTCAAGGAATGATGCTCATCGTACGATTTCCAGCGCCCAGCCGTGATAACACTGCTTCCGAAGCTGGAACTCACGGAAGACGCGTGACTGCAAGGGCAAGAAGCGAGACGCAATCGAGGAACCCGTCGCAGCGCCCGAAAAGAAGAAGAATAAGAAGAAATTCAAGTCCAAGGAGTACATCCCGACGGATGAGGAAGACGAGGTCAAGGTCCGCACTTCCGCGCCGGCAAGTCGGAAAGGCAAAGTCCGAGAGATTCCGACGGAAGAGTCGGAAGCGTGAGCCTGCCATGATCAACGCCCAGATGTAATCAACCGAAGTATTTAATAGGTCTGTGAATCATGCAAGAACCATCAGTTGGAGTGTGTTTGGGATGCAGGTGCTGACCCCAGCAAGCGGGCTTGTAGGCCTTGTGTTTCAAGCAAGACTTGATGCAAGACCACAGGTAAGTCGGAACTTTTTCATAACAACAACACAGGCCTTCCTTTCCTCTGCTGTCCCCAGGGGAAAGCTGCAGGATCTCAGAAAGTCACTTCCAAAGAACCTGACAACATGTTGAAGGACATGTCTCAGATGTCTCCAGCCTGGAGAAAAGCCAATCCAAGGACCAAACAATCCAGAAGCAGGGAACAGCACAAGGCTGCCTGAATGCCTTGTTTCTTCAGAAGAACTGGAAGCATCACCATGTGATTCCAGCTTTTATCCAGCAGGGATCATTTTCTGATCTATGTAAAATCCCATTGCCATCTCCCTTCCAACAAAGACAAAATTGCCCTGTTGTTCACAGGAGATGGGTAAGAGACCTCAGTTCCCAGATCCAAGGGGAACAAGTAGTAAAAAATTGTTTGTTTTCACCCTGCTGTTGGTGACTGATTATAAAGTACAGACACTGGCAGTAGGACATATATTGACACATGATTGATGCATGGCCTCCTGGGTAGGCATCTCTGTGTCAGATGAATCCAAGCCTTTGTGGTACTGGTGCTTTCTAAGGGCAGAATGGCTGGACATCATCATACATGGCCTCCTGGGTAGGTATGTCCATGTCCAGCTATCTTCCACTCTCAAGTCACCAGGGGTGATAAGTCTGGTGCTCCATCATGCAGTGGGTGACATATGCCACTTTCTACACACCTTGGATAGATACCCTAGGTGCTGCATGAATTATAAACACCATCTCTGAGCCCAGTCCAAAGCGGATGCCTTGAACTCCACCTCGACGGAAGCCATAGGCAGTTGGGGTAGGAGAAGCTGACA
>JBBPLN010000521.1:0-18462 GCA_038089815.1 Sutorius eximius | reverse complement strand
AGGCCAAGGGGGTCTGGGAGATATGGGACAGAGTTGTAAAGGTGTGGGGAGAGATAGACCCAGAAGTGTGTCAGGAGTTGATTGAAAGTATGCCTAGAAGGATTGGAGCAGTTATCAAGGCCAAGGGGGGTCATACCAAGTACTGAAACTACATTTACTATATTTTTGAGACACACTCACATAATTGTCCCAATGAGTATCAGTTTTGAATTGCATATATCTCCATGGTTACTGATCCAAATTACATAATTCCTTTTTGGGCACATAGCCCAGGGTGGGTAGCTCCATTCATACACCAACACTTTGTTTATATCTGTTTGTGTTCTAGATATATTCCATAAACAATCAAAATGTGCAAAACATTGGGACAATTTTGTGAGTCACTGTATATATACACAGTTTTGCTATTTAAATTTAGGGCTATGTTATTTTGACCAGACACAAGAGCCACTTACCTGGAATCTCAAATCAGAGAATCTTTGCCATTTCAGTATGGGTATGATGGCTGCTAGTGATGTGAAATGGCATTTGGATTCATGGGACAGCAGAAAAACGAACCATGAGAAAGAAATGGGATTACTATATTTGGACATCGGCCACTTTGGCAAATCCCTTGTGGACAATAACTGGGGTGGAGCCTTCAGGAATCAGCATGACTGCGAACTACCCTCAACCCAGAATTACTGTCTCCCTTCCTTCTCCTCAACTTCCACGCTTGTATTGATCCATCTTGCAAAGCAGCACACTCTGCCATGATGAACTCCATGCAACACATCATCAATGAGGCCACCAATGCTATGAAGCACATCATCAATTCCAAGGTGTTCAATGAAAGCATCAAAGGCAGCAACCTACCTAAAGTATGGCGTGATTGCATGGAACTGATCAAGGGAGAACTGGTGAGTTTATACCAAGTATGCTACATGTTCAATTAACCATGAATTATAGGACAAGATTTGGGCCGTTGCTGCAGGGGCTGACTCCATCCTGCTCTTTGAAATCGTCTGTGACATCGATTTATCCAGTTGCCATGGTAGATGGCCCAACTGGCCGCAAATCATCTTGGAGGATACCCATGCAAACCGCGACAATGAATGGTTGCAACTCAATGCTTCATGCATCTCAAGCACAACCGTGGCAGGTATGTATGCCAATGTGCAGCCCACCTTGGACCCTGGAAATGTCTCAGTCATTCAAGAACTGGATGCAGTGTTGAACGACACTGACATGGGAGCCACCACTGTGCTAGGAAAGGGGAAGGAGAAGGAGAATGTGGCCAATGAAGACAAAGACATGGATGCACCCTTGGTGACAGGAAAGGGCAAGGGGAAAGAAAAGGCAGTGGATCAAGATGAGGATGTTCCATCAACAAAGGCAAATGGGAAGGGAAAGGAGAAGGTCCCCAGTGATGTCATCCAACCCCCAGTGCAGCCATGGCCTATTATGAAAAAGCCAGCAAGAACATCAATGCTCAAGGAGGGCGAGGAGGGAGCAATCAAGATTAAGCAAGAGGCTGACGAACAGGCTTTGAAAACTGAGGTGCTGGATGACAATGATGAAGAGGAGGACAATGCCAAGGAATGGTCAAGCTGAGGGCAACCCATTCGACAGAAGGCACAGGCTGAAGACCATGGTCACTCCTGAGGAGCAGGTCCATCCCAAGTCTGAAGGTCATGTGAGGCCAGCCAAGGGTGGTTGGATTGGCAGGCCCTGGAGCAAATGGCATGCAATGCCCCCAAATACCCAACCCCCTGTGAATCTTGTGACAAATATGGTATAAGAATGATAATAGATGGGGTAGGGTGAATTGGTTTGTCCCTGGGGTCCTATAGGTAAGGTTGATAAGGGAGAAGGGTTTGGTTCGACAAGGCTGAGCGCTTTGACGAGAATCTGGTCAAGAACGAGGTCTGGAATGATGAAGAGACAAGTATAAAGAAATCCGGAGTTTGATGAAGTCTGGATAATGAGTTTAGAGCAAAGACAGACTCAGATAACGACGAGAACCGAGCAGGAATGATGATCAGAGACTCAGATGGGTTACAACATTTTCAAGAAGAGCCAAGATAAGATTCTACTTGTCATCCTACAGCTTTTATAGTCCAGGTACACCTGAGACTGTGTCCATAGCGATGATAAGTAGCACATGTATCATAAGATAAGTGTTGGATTTAGCAATCTGTGTTGGGTGTATAGCCACCTGGTCATGTGATACCATGGTATTTTGAACCTTTGTTTCATAGCTACACACCTCAGCTGGTTTCCCAACCACTGAGGTTAGTACCCTTATATTTCCCTACTTTACCTATGGTACTGACTACCTTACAGTACATACTATTCAATAGGTAACATATAGCTGGTTTCACAACTACTGAGTACTTACTATTCAATACCCACATCTCTCTAACTTGAACAAATGTTCACATTACTCTTTGCTCATCATCCATCTCCCACTACCTCGATTGACACAGCAACCATGCATCTGCCATCTGATGCTCAGGCGTGGTATCCACACTAGTTCAGATTCCTCAGATCTCGGAAGCAATTTGTGCTTGGTCAGAGGTATGAATGCCAAAGAAAGTGGGAGGCTTTTCCTGATATTTAGATAGCAGACGAACTTGGCCTGGACTATTCTGACCAGAGATTCATGTCAAGTTACCAATGCTGCGATACCTGTTGAGCCACTCATGTTCCGACCATTGTGGAAGAGGTAAGATGCCAAGACAGGTCGCAAAGTTGTCACCACATGCTGACCCAGTATCTTGCGAGACTCTCCAAGCGTCTTCATATCCTCTGGTGGTATCACATTTTGGAACAGGTTTTGGAGGGCCAGGGTCAGAGACATCTGGGCAAATCTCAAATGCATTGAAGAGTGGGTGACTTAAAATGCATGGGTGTTCGTATGTGCACTTGAGATGCCTCACAATGAGATCAAACATGTATCAAGCTGCTGTGAATAAGTATTGTTGGGGATGTAGCCAAATGAACCAGGGACCATAGACAACCATAGGATGAGATGTAGATTTGTAGAGAGCCTGGAAGGGCCTCCACTGAAACAGTGATGAGGTAAATGATGCCAGCGGCCATGGACATCTCCTGGATCATGGGATGACCTTGCCTCAGGCTTCCACATAGCAGAGATTCCATTACACAGTTTAGTAGGCTCCTTCACAAGTCAAAGACGTCCTTTGACTGTGGTGGTCACATACCCTTTACCTATTCACCAATGTATATAATCAGGAGGATATGAGACATGAAAGAATGGTGAAGGTAACCGATTGGCTCTTCCCAGTCACTCCTAGCACAAAGCACTTCCGATCGATTCATCATTCCCAGCATTCTCCTTTCAACATCCAGACCTTCCATGCAATTGCACTAGTATATGTTACAGGTTGGTCACCCAAGTACACTTTTCTTCTGCCGTGTCATACGTTTACCTGCCTCGTTCCACTAGTTACACTTCCCATAGCCTCGCCCGGGATTCCCCTGGGATTATTCTTTATCTCTATGGACATTGCCTCCTAAGGCTATTCTTGTTACATAGCCTCATGATCTCCTTTACCACTCTTTCGGTTCCTTCTTGATCATTGCCCCTCACACCACCTTCCTAGGCTAGGTTTCATTTCACTCTCTCTTCGCTACTTTTACCACAGCTTGCTGCGGAACCCTATGCCCAACGTAGTACTTAAGGACTTAGCCCTTCAAATACTTCGGGATAAGCTATTTCCCCTCTGTTGTACCTACTGTCTTGCAATTCAGCTAGCTTCCTCCTTGTCTCCGCCCCACGATGTAACGGTCGCTTAGTCCACCTAACCTTTGCAGCAGTCAAAGGGGAATACTCTCACCACTAGAGTAACTTGTCATAGCGATAAGCTCTTATGCTCTTTGCTCTCCAAGGCTAACCTTTGTCCTCGAACTTCATCCTTGTACTTCGCTCTCGATCTCAGAGGCTACATTTGCCCCTACCCGGGTCAAACGTAACAGTATATGGGTGCTCAGTTCCTGTTTCTACTGGATATATGTCAACTTCTGTTCCAGTGTAGGTGTTGTCGAAAGGCTATGGTCCCTGTGGTGATGCTTGGTCGAAGTATTGGCGCAAAGCCATCATCCTACTCAGCATGTGTGTCCTGATCTGTATCCAACCCGATTGTATGAGCAAGAATGGACACTGTCAGCAATGCAATGCAATTAGTTGCTATTTACATTTCTCCCCAGTGAGCCTCTCTATAGCATATCAATCTGACTGGAATTGAATGACTTATATTTGTTGTCATGAGCCGGAAACTGCATCATCTAAAGGCTATCAACTGGCACCAAGAATGAGGTCAAACTGGACACACCTTTCAAATCCCTGACTGGCACTCTGATCAGAGTCAGCAGCTGCGTCACCCAGAGCCTATGGAAGTGTTGCCAGGATATTCATGCAATGTCAATGATGTGGTTTAACCAACAGTGAACAAATCATCAATTCCAAGATTGTTGGTCAGCAGTGGATGTAGCAGGTCCAGTGAAAGTAGACAGAAAGCAAGGGGTATTCCTGCATAGATGTGTAGCACTTGGGATGTATCTGTACAGCCACGTTGGGTGATGATGGCAAGCTCAATAATGAGGAGGTATTGGGAAGTGAAGGCTGGTGAGGCAAGGGTGGAAGGGAGAGCACATACCTGGCATACATGATTGAGTGTATAAAAGGTGTCCCTGACTCAGCTATGCTTGTCACTGCCATTCAAAGTGAGTTCTCAACCTCACTTCAAATGCATGTGATATATTCATGGACATCTCTACCCTTGTGGGGTTTGCATGCCGAGAGCACTTCACCAGTATCAGTAGAAATCGTATATCAAACCATTGTACTGCCATGAAAAATATCATACATCAATAAGCTAGAATCAGACACATCAGCAAATCAGAGTGCTGCTTAATTCACCTTATTCATACTTTTTCAGCCAAATAAGTTTGTGTCAAGTGTACACCACAGCAAGGACAACAAGGGAGCAGCAAGCTTACCCTTCATCTTGAGTTTAACTTTTTATTCTTGTCATGCCATAAGCAAAAGGGTAAAATCAGCTGTAAAATTGCACCACACCACCCAATAAGGGTAAAAAGTAGTAAAAGATAAAACATACAAAATGCAAGAAGTTAGCGAACTCAGAACACTGTCCAATATTGGCAGGAGGGGGGAGGCAGGAATTACAATAAAAAGAGAATATTGTAAAGTATGGCAGGGGGGAGAGATAGCAAGAGCAAAACTGAGGGACAGAAGATAAGGGGGCAAAGACTGCATCCTAAGTGAAGTAATTGTCATCAGTTGATGGTGAGGTGTGGCAGAGAGAGAAAAATGTTAGAGGCAAGGACGTGGGTCAATTACAGCCTTGCTCGCACTGGATCTATCTCCTTTGCTATCAGTCATCTTGAGGTTCTGATGGTGCTGGGCTTCTGCAAAGATGAAATGGATGAAATCAGGACCCCTTCTTTCGACCAATAACTTGTAGTTGGCTGTCCCAGCACTCCAATTGGATCCTGAGAACTGGTATGGAGTTGATGTCTCCCGTCCAGTTGGCTTGTTCAATGTTTTGGGCAACTTGATCTTCATCTTGCCATCAGGGGTGTCCAGCATCTCCATCAACACCTGTTTGACATCAATGATGCCATCACACACAAACTCAATGGCACGTTCAAGCTGTATTGAGGTTAGTGTAGCTGTTTAGATACTTGAAATTTATACATTACTGCTGCAGCAGCGATGGCAATGACACCACTTCCATTCTTTCCTGATGCAATCTGTTTCATGTCCCACCCTCTTACCTCGACAAAACCTGTTGTGTCATTGAGGTGCGTAGTAGCAATGAGCTCGTAAAGGAATGGAGATTTGAACCTCCCAGCTTGAGTGGGTTCACCGACTGAATCTGGATTTGCATCCAGGAAGCGAAAGGAATTGTGGAGCTGTGCTGCCTCAGCTCAAGGATCTTTGTCACCTGGAAGCTCAGCAAAGTAGCTGATCATAAGGGCCAATGTGGCTGAACCAAAGCAGCTCCGCCGCTCAGATGTGCTGCAGAGCCTATAAGTGTCCACAGTGTGACCCATGTGGAAAACCTGAAAGAAAAAGACATACCACAGCATGCACAGAGCAATTGGTAGTGATGCAGTACTTGAGCTGATGGTAAACAACCCCAAATATTTTTTGTAGTGTGGTGGCGAAGGCTTCATCAGGTATGACCCATATATTGGGCTGGGATCCACACCAAAGGGCCAGGGTACCAATGACACCATGGGACCAGCGATAGTCACTTGGAACAGGTAGGTCCTTCATGGTGTAGATCAACGTTGTAAGCCCTAAGCTTGGAAACTTTGGAGACCCAATGGCCAACATGGGTCTCACTGGGCATGGATCTAGAAGAAAGAGCCAATTGTAAGAAAAAAAGAGTAGACTCAGTCAGGAGCAACATCGGCAACACTGAAGCTGGAAAAGGATAGCCTACCAATCTTCACCAGTGCTCGGAGTTACAACGGCTGATCAACCATCTTACATCAACACATGCCCAACTTGCAGGCAAGTCATAAGTTCACTCACATTGCTTGCCTTGACTCTCCACCTTCTGCCATGCCTTCTGTGCTTGAATGGTTTCCCTCAATGTCATAGGTTTCTTGATGTTGTGGATGACTGAGACCATATTCAGGTCTCCATCAACCACCTGGCCCAATACACCTGGGGACTGCACAGAGGAAGAGTCAGCTGATTTCATTGATGTTACCACCTCTGATGGAATGCCACTTTGGTTTGCCTGGGGGGTGGGGCAGTTTGCTGCCTCGCATATAATACGAGGCTGGAGGCATGGATGTACAGGCTGAGGCCTGTTTGCTTGAGCCTCAGCCTCTTTACTTTCAACCTCCATCTCTATCACTGCCAGGTGACTGATACCCTCAACAGTGGCCCTCTCCTGAGCTGCCTTCACTTCCTTCAGGCACTGGTTGTCTGTGGCCTTCTCTGCCTTGGTACGTCTTTACTTTGCAGGCTTAAGAATGTCTGCCAGATGCTTGTTCACATTAGATGGGCAAGTATGACAGCAAGGGGCTGAATTGTCATTGGCCATTGTGGAACAGGCTGTGGGTGGAAGGGATGTAGTGAGTGGGAAGTGAGAAGACAAGGTGAATGTTGACATGAAAAAATTGAATGGGCTAGCCTGAACTTAGTGAGCATTGCCCTCACCCTGATCCAAACAAAGGGCTAACCTGTGCCTCACAGCAGTCATTTACACCACATTTGGATACTCCTCCATGTGAGTGGAAAGCTACAATGAACTTTGGTACCCTTGTGGGCATGCTGGATGTCAATGGTACTTCAAGTTGCTGAGAGGACAAATGAAGCACCACCGGACTGCTCATCCTATCCTTCCTTCGATCTCAACTCCTCAATCACCTGAAGACAATGACCATGCTAACCCCAGCAGCTCTGATTCATCTAGCATGGATGAGGACTTGGCCAACCACCAATATCACAGTGGGGAAAATGACATTGCCAGGGTCGAATGGGATGAGGAGCATCTCAGCCAGGTTCCATCTTTTGGTACTGCAAATGCCCTACCTCAACCACCTGCCCCCAACCCCAGTGTGGATATGGAGTTCTATGGCCCAGGCAATTGACTGTACCACAACTATCATCAGAAGGTCACTGGTACACACCCACTTCTAGTATGATGATGACATACAGAGTGCTAACTCAGACAAAGGCAGACCCTGCAACATCAACAACGATTTTCTTCCCTCTGGCACTACACCAGAACCCTGTGTCAAAGACCCACATCATTGGACCCCATATTCTAGTCAGGTACAATTCAAGACTGCCAAATTTCTTTATGACCACAATCAGATGACCACCTCACAAATCAACATGCTCTGCCACCTCTGGACTACTACCTTACTCAAACATGGTGATGCTCCACCATTTAAAGACCACCACCACCTATACAATACCATCAATCAGACCCCTCTCAGTGAAGTCAAGTGGAACTCCTTTTCAGTAAAATTTGTGGGAGAGATTCCGGACATATGGGACATTCCTGGCTGGATGACCCAAGAATATGAAGTTTGGTACCGAGATCCTTGGCTTGTCATGCACCAACTGCTGGGCAACTCTACCTTTGCCAATGAAATAGATCTATGACTGTTCCATGAGTATTCAACAGTCGGTGACACACACCAATACCATGACTTCATGTCCAGGGACTGGGCATGGCAACAAGCAGTGAGTTCATAAAATCACTCTGTCGTCCATGACTCACATGGGTGGATCATGATAGGATATCATCTCAGAAGACCCTGACACACATGGTAGCACATTTGTGCCCATTATCCTCAGAAGTGACAAGACAATGGTTTCTGTTGGTACTGGCAACAATGAGTACTATCCACTATAGCTTTCTATTGGGAATGTCAGGAATAAGGTATGGCATGCACACCATAATACACTAGTGTTAATTGGGTTTCTTGCCATTCCCAAAAGTAAGTATATCTGTCATTCCATGATCAGTCATGGAGTTCACCAGTACTTGTTGATGTATTAGCCTCAAAGGAACATTCAGCAACTCCTGTGTTTCACAACTTCCGTCGACAGTTATTTCACCGTTCACTGTCCAAGATATTGAATTCTCTTGCCCCCACTATGTCTACACCTGAGGTTGTTGGTTTTGGAGATGGACATTATTGCCATGTAATCTATGGCTTAGGTCCCTACATAGCTGACTATGAGGAACAAGTACTTTTAGCTTGTATTGTATGGCACTGGTGTCCACAGTGAGTGTCATTGCTATCTCACCAATACACTCTAACATCAGCTAGATGTCAAGCTCCATCCAAAGACCTGGATTGTGATGGATGGGTACCAAATCGCACACATATATTCAATGAAGCTCTTATCAAGGAGTATATTCACCCTATGGTGTTGTGGGACGAATATGGCATCATCCACAAGGTAGTGGTAAGTTTATGCAATGTACAATGGTGTGCTGCTAATTGTATGACTCAAGCCTTTCACAAACAACTTCCTGCGTGCAGATGTCCATGAGTTAATCGCACCTGATCTCCTTCATCAGCTCATCAAGGGTTGCTTTAAAGATCACCTTGTTGACTGGGTAGTGGCCTATATTGAGCTCAGGTATATACTGAAGCAGGTGGCTGACCAGGTTTTGGATGATATTGATCGCAGGTTTGGATGGCCCTAACTGTTATAAGTAAATGATAGCTAACAACACACCAGAATTGCAGCTGTCATGTCATTCTCTGGGCTGCAATGATTCCCCCAAGGTTGTTGGTTTAAACAGTGGACCAGTGATGATTCCAAAGTGCTGATGAAGGTAATTATTTGTGTCTTTCCGAGACAAGATACTAATCATTCTGTCAGGTCTATATTGCCACAATTGAGGGTTATGTCCCTCGAGAGATAATCTGGACCTTTCAAGCCTTTTTAGAATTTTCCTACATTGCTTGCCGGCATGTCATAACCGAACACAACCTTGGTGAAATGCAAGATGCGCTTGGGTGATTCCATCACTACTGTAAGGTGTTCCAGGGCAAGGAATGTCCAGTTGTACCAACCTTCTCACTCCCACGTCAGCATGCCGCAAAACACTATCTGGAGCTCATCTGTCTATTTGGTGCTCCAAATGGTCTTTGCTCCTCAATTACAGAAAACAAGCATATCAAGGCAGTGAAGGAACTCTGGCATCGGTCCAACAGGTTCAATGCCCTCGGTCAGATGCTCGTGACAAATCAGAGACTTGATAAGTTGGCTATGGCACATGTCGACTTTGCAACTTGAGGGATGTTGGAAGGCGCTCACCTAGATTATACACAAAATTTTAGGATGATCGGTTAGGGGTTTGCATTACCATGTGTGATCAGATGCTAAAGTGGCCAACAGAAACTACATTGCAGTCATCGCCAACAGAAGAGGCAGCCAGCCAAGCAGAAGCTACAGTGCCCTCACTACTGCCGCCATCAGCTAGCATAGAAGGTGACAATGAGCTTGGGGCACCAGATGACTCCCCCCCCTCTCTGGCTGCTCATACCAAGCTGGCATGTTCTCCATGTATGTCATGTCTGCCACCTCATCATACAGGTTCTCATCAAGTGTTTAGAATGGAAGCAAGCCCGTGACCTGGTGGGACTTGGTGAGGAGTTGCCAATCCAAAATTTGACAGAGCTCATACACAAATTTCTTTTTGAACAAAGGAATCCTCATGATCCACATGAAGTAATGGCAATCCCCCTAACCGAATGTCCTCAAGTATCTGGTCACATATGCATGTACAACTCAGCTTCATCACAATTTTATGTGCCAAGCAATTTGAGTGGCATCCAGGGCATGTGTACAGAGTATATTCCCTCAACACTAAACTGGAGGAATGAAGGTCCTCACCATGATTGTGTCTTTGTCAGTACAAAGGAGCTTGACACCTCTGACAAAGAAATGGATGGCTATGAAGTGGTGCATGTCCTTGCTTTTTTTGTTCTATCATGGACGAAACCACTTGCTGTCATTCAATGGTTTGACAAGGTTGGAGACAGTCCTGATGAAGACACTGGCATGTGGATCATTTGTCCAGCAGTTCTTGCCAACAACTCCCCCAATATGGCTGTCATCCACATTAAGATGATATACTGTGCCGCTCATTTGATTCCTGTCTATGGGAATCAGCCTGTCCTGTGGGGAGTTACACCCTTGAATTCTTATGACTCATTCCGCAAGTTCTATGTCAATAAGTATGTTGACCACCATGCATTCAAGATTGTGAACTAGTTGCCCCCCACCAAACCCGTTCACCACACTCTCACCCAATGACTCTCCTATGCCTCCACTTTCATCCCTAAGCCCTCACAAATATGATCTCATGTGATGCTCCCACCTCCTAAACTCACTCACCACACTCTCATCCCACCCACTTGCTATGAAGAACCCATGTTCCTCCTTTTCAAATTCCCTCGCTACATACTTGCTATGAATTACCCCTGCTCATTACCTTGTTGACAAAGTTCACCAAGCATGCTTGCTGATTTGATGAGGAAAGTGCCCTTCTGGTCAGATTTGCCATTCTGAAGTCCAAGTTGATGGTATTAATGCCATTCAAGCATTGGTTTGTACTCTTTCCCATACAATATCATGAAGTATGTGCATCCCCTTGTACTATTCCTCGTGATTGACCATCCTTCAAGATATGGCAAATGTACAAGAAAGTGGAAGCCTGCTTTTGGACCATTGCCTTGGATGGCATTGTGAATGAAAACCTCATCAGGCACATCCCACCAAATGAAGTCCAAGTTGCAGAGGCATGCTCCTTTTACAGTTTCCAGATCATGATGGAGAACATCCATTCCAAGATGTACTCTCTCCTTCGGGGGATTCAGACAAGCATGAGTATCTATTCAACACCATAGAGACCATCCCATGTATCAGGCCAGAGACCAACTGGGCCCTCAGACAGATCTTGGATCACCATTCCACATTCTCAGAGCATCTTGTCATCTTTTTTGCCATCAAGGGAATCCTCATCCCTGGCTCCTTGGCGTCATTTTCTGGCTGAAGAAGCGCAGTCTCATGTTGGGTCTTAACTTTTCCAAAGAGCTTATCAGTCACAATGAGGGAATGCATACCAACTTTGCATGCCTATTATTCAGCCATCAGTGGCATCAACCCCATCAAGCACATCACAACAAAGACAATCAAGATTGAACAAAAGTTCCTGGCTGGTATGTTCCTGTTGTGATACATGCTGCATGCTCACCATCGCTCCCAGACATGCTCCCAGTAACTCTGATGGGAATGAACACCAAGCTCATGTGCCAATACACCAAGTTTGTCATCAATCACCTGCTGGTATTATTTAGTAATGCCAAGGTGTACCACACTGAGAATCTGTCCAACATTGCAAACATAATTTTACTCCAGGGCAAGACCAACTTTTTCAAGATGCAAATGTCAGCTAGGGTGTTTTGTATGATCTTGTGTGACCCTCCCACTTCACATCCCCCATCCTAAATTCACTTGCCGTGCTCTTGCCCTGCCTACTCACTATGAAGAACTCACTCACCCCCTTCTCAAACACTTTGCCACATACTCAACTTGTTGCCGATCACCTACTGGTATCACTTGACAACACCAAGATGTGCCATGCCAAGAATCTGTTCAACCCTACAGACATGATTCCACCCCAGGGCAAGACCAACTTTTTTGAGAAGCAGAACTTCTTCAAGGGCTATGCTCACCCTCACCACAGGCCAAGCATAACATCTGACCTCAACAAGGCACTTTCCCTCCACTGCAGCAGACTCAAACTTCACCCAGAGGAGCATCCTGATTGAGGCTCGTCCCTGAACAGCCTTGGGAATGCCCTATACACCTGTTTTAGCAGCTCAGAAGGGTATCTGACCTCAATGAGGCACTTTCCCTCTATCACAACACACTCAAACTTCTTCCAGAGGGGCATTCTTATCTAGGCTTGTCCCTGAACAACCTTGCACTTGCTCTATACACCTGTTCCAACAGCTCAACTGTGCATGATGATCTTCAGGAGGCTTTCAGTCTTTACTCTCAACTTGCTCAAATATCTCCCAATCAACTTGTGTCTTCTGTAGATGTCAACTGTGTCAAAAACTAAATCTAGAGAGCTGAAGAATGTAAACACGATACCACTGTCTTGGCCTACCAAACATTTTTGCGTCTCAGCATGCAACATATTACAGCTCTCCCTTCTCTCCCTAAGACTCTCAAACTACTCAAGCAGACAATCTCAACCCTACCTGCTCAGGCATTTTCTGCATGCCTTTGCTATGGAAACCTGACCAGTGCAATCGAACTCCTTGAACAAGGTCATGGTGTCTTTTGGAACCAGTTAGTCAGGCTTTGTTCTCCTCTAGATGACATAGTGGCATCAGGGGATCTTGGCAAGACATTCGCAGACAACTTCATGCAGGTTGTGTCCTCCCTTTGGAGCGTGTTTGATGGCCCTCAGGATCCGGCCATGCAGCACAATCATGCATCCACTCTGGGCATCCAATTGCAGAATATCATCAACAATATCCATGAGTTGCCTGGCCTCTCACCTTTCCTCCATCCCCTACTCTTCTCAGATATTCAGGTGGCTGCCTCTAATTGACCAGTCATTATAGTGAATGCCAGCGAATATAGCTGTGACACCATGGTACTTTTATCTGATTGGGACCCTGTCCACATTCCTCTCCCATTATGAAAAGTGATGTTCTTGAACTATCATTGAAGCTTCAGGATGTGACAGCTCACGCCAAGTTTGTGGACGTAACCAGGCAAATTTGGGACATTCTATGAAGACTCTGGTTTAGTGTTGTTTTCCCAATTGCAAAGGTTCTTCAGAACTTTTGTCCCCATCAATCATGCATCTGGTGGTGTCCAACCGCTAAATTCTCACTTCTCCCACTACATGCTGCTGGTCCATTCAGAACAGGTCAACCGATGCTCTCAGATCTCTATATCTCCTCATATATGCCAATCTTGACTGCCCTCATTTGTGCTTGGAAAGAGATGCTTGGGGTGGATCTATTAGTGGGACAACAATGTCGTTTCTTGCTCATAGGGCAGGCACAGGCTCCAGGACAGAATTCACTCCCCTCCATGGGATCCAAGTTATCTACCTTATCTGAATGTTTCACATCTGTCAGTAGAGCGACTTGCATCCAAGCTCAGGATGCCAACATCAGCAGGGTTGGCACAGAATTGAACAACCACCACTTTGTTCACTTTGCCTGTCATGGGGTCCTGGATCAGAGTCAGCCATTCGAGTCTGGATTTGTCTTGGCAGATGGGCTGTTTAACATTGAACAGATCATGCAATATGACCTATGGGATGCCAAGTTTGTGTATCTCTCTGCTTGTCACACAACTGTTGGTGACGAGGAAACACTGAGGGAAGTAAAATCCACTATTTCTAGCACTAAAATCTTTGTAAAGTAGCAGCCACACACAATGAAGATAAGTGACAAACACACATATTCAGTGACAAGAACCACCACTGATTGGAGGTTTTTGCTACTAGAAATCAGTGATGAATAGGGAACTGCAGGGGTGTCAGACACTCATGATGGGTTGTGGGTATGGGTGTCTGTGGGTATGGGTGTGGGTTTCCATTTTATATACCCAAGCCAAATATATACCCATACCCATGGTTATTTATAGCAGTGCACTGCTCACCATCTATAACCTCTACTGCACAGCACACTAACCATTCAAGGACTACAGTTTGCATTCTAGGTACAAACATATTGACATGATTCTCAAAAAAGTACAGTGACAGAAAAATTTCTTCCTACACCATCAAGACTAACAAATGTGTCTCCCACCCAACTGAAAAGGCTCTTGCTATCAAAGATGCCCACAAGGGCAAGTGACAACCATTGGAAGATAATAGCGACACAGCAAAGAAGCGGAGGACTAACGACCACCACCCTGACCAGACACTGGCAAATGAAATGGCAGCACATTCAAGCATCAGTGAATCAACAGAAACACAAACAGAAGCTTCTGACAGTATCAAAGATAATACCAAGGTACAATCAGCCACCATCAGTGACAGTGATGCTGAGGAATCATCAGACACAGAACTAGGTAACCCACAAACATTGATTAGCATGTTCACAATACTTACAATGAATAAGAACATATGATGAGGGATTGGTCATCCCCCATCTATGCATTCTTTTCCCCCATACCTAATATTGCCTACATCGATGGATGGCGCTGTCATGTTTTCAAATGTCTTGGGAAGGGCTGCAAACTGTCCATACACCACTACCTTAACAAGACCAACAAGGTATCAACTGGCAATATGCACAAGCATGTTGCCACATGCTGGGGCCAGGATGTCTTGAATATAGTTGCCCAGGCATCTAACCTCAATGGTGCATGTAAAGCTATCACATGGTATCAGTCAAACAGCTGCATTAAAACCAGACTAGAGATAAAAGGAAAGGTATCTTACTCCAATCAGCAACACATGAAGACTGAGACAAGGTGAGCCACACCACCCAAGTCCATCACAGGTATAGTAACATGAATCATAGAGTCAAGATTGTTCGTTGGGTTGGTGAAAACCTGTGTCCATTTGATATTGTCAAGGACTGAGCATTTCAGTGTTTGATGAAGACTGGTTGACTGGAATACTACTTACCACACCTGAGCACTGTCTCCCAGGATGTCAAAGTCATTTTTGGGCAAGTGCACAATCGAGTAGCTAAAACATTACAGGTGAGTCTCTATGTTGTACAGATGCAAACACTAATGTATACACATACCAGCAATACTGTGGTAAACTTAATTTTGCAATGGACACATGGACCTCACCCAACCACCAGGCACTTGCCACATTCATGGTCCATATGGCCATCAAGGGAAAGGCCCAATCATATATCCTAGATGTAGTTGAGGTAGCGAAGGTAAGTAGTATTGGAGAGATTAACTTTACTGTGCTGAAGTAATATCAATGTCAGTTGCATATAGGCAAAACCCTTGCTGAAACATTTGTGAATGTCCTGGAAGAGTTTGGGATCTCAGATAAGGTGAGTTGATAAAATAATATGCTCAAACATACTGGTTAAACTTGAATAGATATTGGCAGTAATGGGGGGCAATGCGACCTCGAATGATGCTATGATGGAGCACCTAGGAGACCTTGTTGTGCATTTCAGCAGTAGTGTGAGCCACATTTGATGTGTCCTGCACATAGCCAATTTAGTGGCAAAGAGTCTGCTGAAACCATTCAATGCATCAAGGAAGGGGAGTGATCAAAATGACACAACAGGAACTGATATGTGGGACTGGAGTGATGATGGTGAAGCCATGCTGGTGGATGATGAAGCTGTGAATGGCAGTGGTGAAGATGAGGGAGGTGAAGAAGATAATCTTGAGGGTTGGGTTGATGAAGTTGAAGCATTGTCTACCAACAAGCATCTTGAGCTTGAGGAGCATGTATAACCACTAAAAACCATTCTCATCAGGGTAAGAGACACCAGGAAATGGAGACCCACTGCTGAGTGCTATCTGCACAGATCTGAAGGCTATCCTTCAAGATCATACATTCCACCACTATCCTGCTCCTGGCATGGAAGGCCATGCTCAAGGAATTCAAGTTGCCCATTAAGGTGATACCACATGATGTCACAACATGTTGGAATTCAACATTCGATATGGCTGACTTCATACTTGAATACTGTGAACTGATTGATGCCATCACTGACAAGCAGAAACTTGGGCTTACTGCCTGTAGCCTTGACAGCTATAAATGGGACCTACTGGGCCAGTTGAGAGATGTGCTGAAGGTGCATGTTTGGCTTACTCACCATTGCATGACCATGACAAGTCACAGATCCTGAAGGACACTATGATGTTCTTCTCGCACGGTACTCCAAATCTTGCCATGGTGCTCCCAGCCATGGACTATATTGATGAATCATTTACAAATAGCATACTCTTGAAGGACACCATCAATCTGGCTGTCCAGGTGGCTGTTCAGCTGGTGAAGCAGACTCTCAACCAGTACTATACTCTAATGGACACATCCAATCTATATTGCATCCCAATGGGTAAGTTTGTGTCAACATATGGTTCATTTCTAAAAAAAATCTCACAGTATTACACCCCTGCCACAAGTTAGAATATTTCCAAAAGGCTGGGTGGAAGCCCATGTGGATTGCCACTGTGTGCCAGCTTGTGCACGAAGCGTTTGATGAGTTCTACGCTATGCAATATATTCATGCAGAGCCAGCCAATGACTCCTCCGAGCCCAACCAAAAGGTTTGGATCTTTCACTAATGGATTAGAGTATGTCTAGAGGCTAATTCCATGCATGGGCAGTCCAATGACATGAATATCTTCAACAATCTCCTGGCCCTTGCCAGGAGGGGACGGCCCAAAGACAAACTTGATTCCTACCTTGCAGCTGAGGTCAAAGAATTTCAGAGAAACAAGGATGTGATTCAATGGTGGTATGACCACCAAACTACTTATCTGTGCCTCTCTTGGATGGCATTTGACTATCTAACAATCCCCGGTATGTACAGTATTGATTGTGTTTTCCTCAGGCTAATTGTACCATACTAGCAACTTCTGTTGATGTTGAATGTCTTTTCAGCCAAGGCCATATGATTTTATCACACATGTGAAATCACATCTTGGCCCAATCAGTTCATGCTATTCTTTGTCTTGATTCTTGGAGTTCAGAGGGTTTCATTGAAAATACTGATTTTAAGAAGCTAGCTACTATGGAAGAGATAGTAGGGGATCATGATGTTGAACTGGGACAGGATTGGGATCACATTAGTACAGTCTAGCTACTTTCTGCCCACTCAAAATACAATTTATTTTTCTCTCATTACCCATGGTACCCATTGGTATATATTCACCATGGGTGCATACCCACAATACCCATGCTGTGGGTATGTACCCATAACTATGGGTATGGGTATGGTGTGGGTGTGGGTGTGGGTGTGGACTCTGGTATCCATGGGTTTACCCATGCAGTTCCCTAGTGACAAAGCAACTAATTTATTGAGTCTAGTTCTACCGGAAATAGATGACAAACTAACTCATATGTAGTGCATAGGACACTCAGAATGTTACAGCCTGTCGACTTGAAAATAGGACCCACATCACACTCCAATCTACCCCACATATAACTCTGATATTTGGTTTACACCGAGCATACTAAAGTACAAAGGTCCCAGTGAGAGCAAGGAGGGGTAAGAGCACAATGCCATATCTACACCATTGTGAATCATACACAATGATATCAGGTCTGACCATCATCTTCAGTTGTTGTCCATCATCTGTTGTTGTTTGCTGGGCATTTTTATGTGTTGTTGTCCATTGTCCATTGTTGTCCATTGTCCATTGTTGTCCATTGTCCATTGTCCATTGTCCATTGTTGTCTGTTGTCTGTTGTCCATTGTCCATTGTTGTCTGTTGTCTGTTGTCCATTGTCCATTGTTGTCTGTTGTCTGTTGTCCATTGTCCATTGTTGTCCATTGTTGTCTGTTGTCTGTTGTCCATTGTCCATTGTTGTCTGTTGTCTGTTGTCCATTGTCCATTGTTGTCCATTGTCCATTGTCCATTGTCCATTGTTGTCCATTGTCCATTGTCCATTGTCCATTGTTGTCTGTTGTCTGTTGTCCATTGTTCATTGTTGTCTGTTGTCTGTTGTCCATTGTCCATTGTTGTCTGTTGTCAGTTGTCCATTGTTGTCTGTTGTCTGTTGTCCATTGTCCATTGTTGTCTGTTGTCTGTTGTCCATTGTCCATTGTTGTCTGTTGTCTGTTGTCCTTTGTCCTTTGTTGTCCATTGTTGTCTGTTGTCTGTTGTCCATTGTCCATTGTTGTCTGTTGTCTGTTGTCCATTGTCCATTGTTGTCCATTGTCCATTGTCCATTGTCCATTGTTGTCCATTGTCCA